>JAMLFT010009793.1:0-12409 GCA_026544285.1 Pachyrhizus erosus
AATAATTGTCTTTTTAAATTCTTATTTATTACATAATTTATAAATATATATATATATATATATTATTGTTTTATAGAACTTTTTAATAACGTGATGAATTAATGAATGTTATTATTACATTATCAATTAATATTATTAATTAATAATAAAGATTAAAATAAAAAATTTTAAGTCTTTAAAAAAATTAAATAATTAAAATAAAAAATAATTTATTTTACATAGATCAAAACATTGTTTAAACTTAAAAATAATTAATATGATGACATGAATTTTTTAGTCACATCAAAACTTGGTGAAAGCAAACTAATAGCAAATATAAAAAAAAATTGAATAAATTATTAATTTAATCCACAAAATTGAAATGGTTGATATGATCAATCTTTGAAATTAATAAAATAAAAAAAATTCTTAAAATTTTAAATTATTAATTAATTTAGTCTTTAAAATTTTAATGGTTAATCAAATTTATTGTAAAATTAAAAATAATAAAATAATCTTAAAAATTATAAATTATAAATCAATTCATTTCATTTGTTATTAACTAATGTCATCTATTATTGTTAGAAAGATTGATTTGTCAAGTTAAATGTTTGAGTAATAATTAACACTAATTGTAATATTACAAAGATAAAAATAATCAAAATATTAATAAAATAATAATCAATTTTACATAATTTGATGGTTGATCAAATTAATTTATAAGAAAATTATGTTTGATAAAATCACATTAAATTATATAATAAAATAACATAATTTTTTTACCACAATAAAAATAAAATTTATGGTAAATGTTAGATTCTCATTTCTTCTCATAAATTTTTTTTTTATCAAAAACTCAATTAAAAAATTTATTTATAAGATTCCTTAAAATAATTTTTAAAATACACATAAAAATTTAACATTTCTAACTTAAAATTCTTTAAAAAAAATTAAAAAATTCTACTAAACCCATTCTTACATCTTCCAATATGTTAAGTTAACCTCCTCTTAATATTTAAAAATATTCATATATTACTACATTGATTGATATTCCTAAAAAGTATTAGTGTAATTCTTAAAATAAGATAAGTATTAGGTATAATTAAAAATAAATAAATTCAGAGAGGATGTGAGTCTAAATTGCTTGATATAAAAGTGTAAAAGTAAAACCCATCACTTCCTTGCATTCTCCTTGCAGAGAGATTCTCAGGAGAAAGAGTTAAAACAGCGCTGATTTTCTGTACCTTTGATTCGAAGCAATGGAAAAACCAGCCGAAGCCGAAGAAGCATCACTGTCGCGAGATCACCAGACCTGGATAACGTTACGTGTGTAAAAATTTACATTCCCAGAATTCAAACTGTTGTATTTTCTTCCTTTTCTTCATTAATATCTATCACCCTTTTCAGTGCACAAGACATTCTGAGAGAAAAACTGATTACAGAGGACAGTTTCGCATGGAAATTAGCCCCCACAGGCACATCACATTCACAAGCTGGTTCCAAAGAGGGACAATTATTGAGATACGTTGGTGGGGTTGACATAAGCTTCTCAAAGGATGACCCCTCACAGGCATGTGGCACCCTTGTAGTGTTGGACTGCAACACTCTTCAAGTTGTCTATCAGGACTTTTCTATAGTCACTCTTCAAGTCCCCTATGTGCCTGGCTTCCTTGCTTTTAGAGAGGTTCATTTCTTTCTGTTTGATCATTTTTTAAATATAACCCACAAATTTGATATGTATATTTATGGTTTATGTGACATGTGCTATATCTAGACAAGATTGAACCCACTAGAACCCAGTAGCGGGGGGTTTTGGTAGCTTGCAGAAAATTATAGGTTCAAACCTTCTTGCAGCTGTTGTACACACAGAAAAAAAGACTTAATCGCATTCTTAGTACTTTAAGTATTACAATTTTGCGACTTTAGTCATTGGGTTTTCGTTGTGCCAATTAAGTAGTCCCTCAAATTTCAACTGTGCTATTTTAGTTCAAGTAACATATTATGTAATTTTAATCTTTCAAATATTGCAATTGTGCAATTGTAATATCTCAAATTTCATAATTCTAAAATTGAAATTAATTTTTTGAAGACTAAAATTGCATAATTATTATAGTTAGGGAGTTAAAATCACACAATTGCAATATTTAAGAGAATAAATCCATATTTAGAGGACTAAAATTACACTATTGAAATTTGAGAAACTAAAATTACATACGCGTGATACCTGAAGAATCCAATTGAAACATAAGGAACTAAAATCATATAATTGTAATTCTTGATGGACCCATAGTGCAATTAAGAAAAACAAAGGACAAGACGAGATAAGATTAATTACAATTGCATTAGAACCCCAAGTGGTTGGTCAAGTAGAGTAGACAAGGTCGTGTGTATGACAAATTGCATGTTCAAACCCTCATTTTTATCTGTAAGGTAAATATTAGTTCCTTTGTAATGCTCTTTGAGCCTAGAAGCTTCCCCTGCCTTCGGTTGGGACATCATGATCTCTCCCAAAGTTTTTGTTTACCAAAAAAATGCATTAGAAGTTAAAAAGTTGGGGTAGTATCTATTGTAGAAAAGATGACAGTCTCCCCTTAGGTGGTTTGGGCAGGCATGGTGAAGACCTGTAAAAGCCTCACTAAGAAGATTAAATCAGATGGAAGATAGCCTGACATCTAAAGGCAAAGGCAGACCAATAAAAGTTTAGGAGAAACAATTATAAAAGATCTAGAAGTTAATAATTTGTGTATAGACATGGTTTATAATAGAACATTAGATGTTGACTGATCATGTAGTCAACCTTGCTAAGTGAGAAAATAATATTTGTATAGACATGATTTACGGTAGAACATTAGGTGTTGTTTGATCCATGCAGTTGACCCTGCCTAGTGAGAAAGGCTAGGTTGTTTTTGTACTTTCTAAAATGTTTGTTTCAGCTATTATATTGATATGTCCTATAATTTTAGGCCCCGGTTCTTCTACAGCTTCTAGACAAAATGAAAAGGAGTGATAATCCTTTCTACCCTCAGGTAAAAGTTGTATATTACAGAAAAAAATTCATATGAATTTGATGCCTTTGAAACTTGCTCAGTTTCATTATTCAGTACCCACATTGCTGGTGCCAATCTCGTTAGCTGCACTAAAAACTCAGATCTGCAGAGTTGTCACGGATTGCCAACTATTTTGGATTCTTTTACCAATTTATAACAATTATACTCAATTTCATCATCTGAATAGAAGGTTATTTTGATGGTTGCTGCTGACAGTTGTTAATGGTTGATGGAAATGGAATACTTCATCCCCGAGGCAAGTGCTTTACCAACAAATATTTTGCATTCCTCTTATAAGGGTCATGCACAAGATTTTTATGAGTGATAATTTTTTTTCTTTTCTTGAAAAAGTCATATATTAGAAAATTTTACTTAGCTTTTATGAATATGATATTTACAAAGGTACTCTTGCTATTATTCATTTTTTGTTGGATAGAAATCTAACAGCTTTCGTGTGAGGGACGTTTATTATTTTTTACTGGTCTATTAGACTA
Source organism: Pachyrhizus erosus (assembly GCA_026544285.1). Taxonomy (NCBI): domain Eukaryota; kingdom Viridiplantae; phylum Streptophyta; class Magnoliopsida; order Fabales; family Fabaceae; genus Pachyrhizus; species Pachyrhizus erosus. The sequence goes on from JAMLFT010009793.1 coordinate 3,521, forward strand.
ATGGAGTGTTGAATCAATCATTTCCCATGCTAAATATAGGTTAGCTGTTGTTTCAAATTTCAATATTTGATCAATTTTCAACATTGAATAGCAACTGATGTTTGGTGTAACTGAAAAGGAACTTTGTCCATTCCAGCCATAGGACTTTCATCACTTAATATCCAGAGTTAATTTTTTTTTCCTTGTTGAGCATAACTATCCTGAGAAAGTTGAAGTCATTTTAAGTTCTCCTGAATTATATGTTATAATTGTTATAACACGTAATTTTAGCTTGCTACTTCTGTACAACAGGGAAAGTGTCTAAACCTTTTAACTTTTGCAGGTTTTGGGCTCGCCTGTCATATTGGAGTTGAGGCCAATCTCCCAACAATTGGGATTGGAAAGAATGTTAGTATTGATAGTATCACTTATTTATCTGTCATCTCATATGCCCCAGTACTGATGAGCCGTCTGTAGATTTTCACTTGCTTCTCTATCAATTCAGAGATCCAATAACTGTTTGTTACTTTTGTAGTTGAAAAACTAGAAGTACTGAATAGGCGCTTGAATTCTTTAGCTTTATATGTTCCAGTTGCATCATGTGGATGGTCTTGATCATTCTAGAGTGAGAAAACTTCTTGGAGCTGAAGAAAACTCTTCTAAGGATTTTATTAATTTGGTGGGTTCTTCTGGGCGTATATGGGGAGTGGTAAGAACTTGAATTTATGGAAATCCACTTGTCCTGATTTGTTATAATAATGATGTGCTGACAAGCATATGGCATTACAAATGACTGTATCATACTCATGGAAAACTATTTATTAAATGTTATCAAGCGTAAACTTAAGCTGCTAAAATCTAGTTTCGTGTGTTTATGCATTTTTATTGACACATTGATTCAGCATGCTTTAATGGTTTTGTTTTCTTGCCACACTTACGTCCAGGCCATGAGATCTACTCAGGGATCCATAAAACCAATATTTATATCAATTGGTCACAGGATATCACTTCAGACTGCCATTCTGATTGTTCAAATGACTTGCAAATATCGTGTACCTGAGCCAATTAGGCAGGTGAAACTATCTTCCATTTGAAAGCATATAATGTCTACTCAATTTCAAATACATGTATCATACATCTTTTGTCACCAATGAAAACTAAAGAAGGAATACACTAACCAGACCTGTAAAGGGAATATTTCTGTCTTTTGATTTTAATTATTTATCTCATATTAAGCTAATATTGACTCTTTTATGGAATATGTTTCTGGTTAATTGTAATAGGCCACTTTGTACTTTAGGATTCACTCGAAAATTTGCAACTTAGGTGTTATGGCCAAAAGATATAGTATTTTACTATTTTTGGGTTGCACTTGTTCTCCTTCACTTGGTTGAACTCAATCTTGTCTTAAAAATTATTAGGTTGATAATCTATTAAATGTTTCTGTATCTTGTTTATTGATATTCTTGTTACAAAAGTTCGTGGTATCAAATGCTGATAGCTAGACTAGTTTACCAATTCCCCATTTGCTGCTTAATACATACTTTGATTAGATAATCTTGGTTAGATTTTCCATCATATAACTTCTGCAAGAAACATTTTGTTCTTAAAGAAAACTACAAATCACTGGCTGTATTCCAACTCTTGGAAATCAAAAGTACCCAGTCCTTACACCCCTATTTGAACTGCAGGCTGACATAAGATCTAGAGACTACATTCGGAAGCTTGAAATGAATACCAAAGTAAAGTAATTTCACTCATCTGGTATGTCACTGTCGACTTTAAATTTATTTCTTCATTGCTTCTTGAAAACCTAAAGTGATGCCAGCACTTACTAGTTACTACATACTACATGCTATCATGAATTATGTTAGACACTTGTATGGTGTGTAAGTGGTCAAGCAATGTTAATTTTCAAGTCCAGAGATGTAAATGAATTGACTCAAGGTTATGATTATGCTTTCAAACCATATTGTACAGCCTTGAAATCGAATACATAAAAGTATCGTCGAATACAATCTTGATCCTTAACTTAGAGTGTACAGCCTTTTTTTTCTAATGCCTCTTGCACTCACCTAATTCTCATTATGAATCTTGATGTCTTCAAATTTTTTGTACCTCTACTACACTTTATAATGCTGTAGGTTTTACAAGGTTTTTCTTATTGATTTTCTTTTTTAACTGTAAATTTATTCAGGTTTTAAGTTTTTGGTCAGTTAAATAATGAAATAGCTGTGAGATGACAATAAGTTTGCTGTGCAACGCAAGGGACACAAATGAACTTGATAGAATCATCACAATTCTTCAAGTGGTTAGAAAAAAGCCCAGTGCCAATGGATTTGCTTAAGCATCATTGAATGATCCATTTCACCTCACAGGGTTACATAGGGGCTTGGCATTCCATCCATTAGTATAATTATGTCTAAACCACTCATGTAAAAGAGTGATGATGCTATATGCAACCAAATCACTATCAAAATAGAACTGTCTGCCTGCTAGCATTCTGTGTTGTGTAGAAGAATTGTTTTCATTTCTGATTGTTTTGATTATATGATGAGAAGTGCTAACAACACTCTTTAATACATTTCTTGTAATACAGATATTATTAGTTAAAATTTATTAAAAATTACAAAAAGTGTGAGTAAAGTTCATTATATAAAAAGTATAATACTTATTGTGATTTTTACAAATTTCAGACAATATTAAAGTGTGTTAGAGAGTGTGTTGGTAATATTGCTCTTGTATGATTACCAACCCAGGAAAGAAAGACCAATGACGTTTGTAGAATGCTTGTGCCATATATTTGGCTGTTATTCATTTATGATGGCTTCAAAAGCCATGTATTTGAGAAAGTGACAAGAGCTGGAAGCATCATTTATTTGAGAAAGTGACAAGGTCCAGAGCTGCAAGCATCATTATTTGCCATAAAGAATTCATTTATCATTACTATTAATTTCAAATGGTATTTTCATCTTACATTGTTAAATAAACAATATAGCCTTTTTTTATATATAAAAAATTAATTATAAAACAGAAGATGAGTCCTAAATACCAAAATGTCTAATTCAGTTAATTCATCACAATGCATGAATTATTATAAATTTTTAATACACATCTTCGATTCTTATATATATTAAAAAAAAATACAAGTCCTATCATATCCATAAAGTTACGCATTGGTGATTAGTTAGTAATAGATTCAGAGTCTATTTGCATATATAAGGAAAATGTTGCATATTATTACCTTCTATCGTGCCTTTGCGATTAGTGAATCGAGAAGCTTGTAACACTACGGTACGTTAGCTTAAATTTTGGTTACTAAATTGTAAGATTTACGAATTTTATACCACTTTTTTTTATCTTCACTTCCTTCATCTCGATCCACTGGTTTCTCTCTCGCCTAATATTATGTACACTAGTTTATATTATACAAGCATGTGTGTATATTATTACCTGAAAAGTATATGATATCAATTTTGTTGTATTTATGTAATAGGATAAGAACATCCTTGAAGAGTTTATTTGATGGCTGAGAAAACAGTAGGGTACAACTACAATTAGCTGGGAAATTGAGTTTGCCATTTCCACAAAAGTCTTGAATTCCTTGTGTAAATTAGTAGTTCGAGAGCATATAATGAATTCACATTTGTCTGCTCCTTGAATTTACATTAGGTACGGAATATTGTTCTTAGGTTTACCTCTAACATCTGGAGTTTAGATTCCATATTTTGAGGAAATGTTGTCGACATTTTGTTGTAAGTTGTAGCTTTTACGAGATATTTGGAATCTAGATTCCAGATTTGCAGGAAAGGGAAAAAAAGAAATTAGCATTATGAGGTTTTTTTGGTCATGTGTGATTTGATCACTTTGTCTCTGAACATTAAAAGGGCGTGTTTTCAACATGTGTAGAATAATTCTTACTGTTAATTTTTTTTTGTTTAAAAGTTGACATAATCAATCACATAACTAGCACATGATTATTTTGTTTCTAAAATTGCCCTAAAGATAAATGTAAATTAGTACTTAGAATTTAAATTGTGTGACTTAGTCTTGACTTTTAAAAAGTGTATATTTCAGTGCACAACATTTTGTAAGTGTACAAGATAGTCTTTTTTTTTCATATTAAAAAATAACAATCTATCATGGGGCTAGCACACAATTCATTTTATTTTAAAACTAATTCTATTATTAGACTTTTTTGGATGTTGTTTTTTTTTAAAATAATAAAATGAAAAAGCATCTCTAATAATATCGGATAGAATGTTAGGATCACAGTAAAAATTTGTTTATAAAATTACTGTACAAACCTAACCTCAAACAATTCTATCTAATTATAATTAGACTACTAATCCTTGAACACTAGCAAACCTCTAAAGAGAATTGCCTCAATGCACTAGGAAATCTCTAGAGAAAGTTGCCACCAAGCAGGCATAATTCATCCACCTAGCAAACAGTTCTTAAGACTTTATTACACGTCTTATACACCCCCATTTTTATTTTTTTATCCAAAAATTTTTTATCATTAATACTCTTGTTATAATTCATCAACACCTCTAATAAAAATAAACCTTTTTAAAGTCCAGGGATTAAGTTGCATATGACCCAAATTTCAAGATGTTAATTTTACATTTACATGAGAATAAATGTTTCCCATGTTTACTACAAGAGAATTTTTTTTTTTTTTAGGATATTAATTTATGAACAACAGAATAAATTTTTCTCACGATAATTGAGTGAAAGATTACTAAAACTTTCTCATAGTAATTTCATAAATATATTAATTTTGAAAAAGTCAAATAATAATCAAACCAAAAATCCCATTGTAGATAATCTTATCCCAAAAGAATAGCTTGGTTAGAAATGAAAGATTCCTGTACCAAAAGTCACTTTAAAGCAAATGTTGTCAACTATTAACACTGCAAAGAAGTTTCTGTGATCTTCAACAAGCTTTACATACATAGCCCCAACCCACAAGTTGAATTTGAAAAATGAAGTACTGTTTACATTCTCCAAAAATAAATTTAAAATCTAGAATCTTTAAAGGTCACATAAGAGTGAAAAACATAAGTACAAAGAGTACTACTCTGAGAGACCAAACTCTCCCATTCCCATGTAGGCCAGCAGAATCCGTCTGAATCATGATTCTGAACTTACAATCTCCAGTTGAAGGATCTTTGTCAGTGACAACAGAAAGGCCAGGGAATTTACATGCACTCTCAATCTGGTCATTGACTTGGTAATAGCTATTGAATGCATAAGAGATGTTACCACGAGCGTCTAAACCACCACATGAAGTTTGGTATCCAAGACTTGTGCAATCTGCATTTTGACAAGCATAAGACACACTTGGTGCGACTTGCTCATCATTAAGGTTTGCTGAGGTTTTCAATATGCACCACTTTTTGGACAGATATGCTACCCCAGTAGCAGCTACTAAGCCATTGGTTCTTGATCCTATGTTAAGTTGGTACTTGGGTTGCCCATCATAGTAAAACAACCCCCAATGTCTTTCAAAATTACCTGGCTGGATGCTTTTGCTATCTTCATCTATAAGACTAAACAAGTAAGAATCCATAGGACCAGGCCTCATTGGTGTCCCCTTTCCGGCAATGTAGCGCGACATGAAGCCTTGGTTAAAACGTTGTGCCAATTGAAGGTTTGCATTTCTGTCTCCATCTGTAGGCCACCCAACTTCTCCTACAATTATAGGCATGTTTCCAAAACCATTCTTCTGCAGTGCCCATACTAGAGTATCATGGTTGGCATCAAAGACATTGTCATAGATCCTTCCATTGTCATTTATGGGAGACTGAAAGCCATTGAAGAAGGCATAGTCAACAGGAAAATTGGGGTCCGAATAGAGGCTGATGAAAGGATAGATGTTCACAGTAAACGGAGCGTTGTTCTGGCTCAAGAACTTCACAATCTGCACCATGAGATCATGGATGTCTTGCCTGAAGTCACCATCAGAAGGTACTTGTGCGCTCTGATACACATCTGCGTTTAGAGGGACAGTGACTTTCACCTGATTGCCTAAACTAGCTTTCACAAGAGCTGATTGGATGTTTTGAAGAGCTGGAAGTGTTGTGGCTTCAAAGCTACCATTGTAAGTTGACAAGAAAGGTTCATTTCCCACTGCAACATACCTTGAAGAAATTACAAGAAATAATGTTTGAGAAAATATAGGAATTGCAACATTGACAACATGATATGAATAGTCAATAATTTAACAATTGAGGAAATAAACATTTCTAAAGTAGCAGACAGGTTTCCTTGATTTGTCTCCTTCAGAAGGCAAATATTTCAATCTTAACTCCCAATGAGATCTAACTACACTCGACCTCTGACAAAATTACAAAGACATTGAAACCATTTAATTTTACAAATGCAACGGAGTAAATAATCATATTATGTTTTTTCATCAACTCATACTGATGAAATTTGATAAACCATGTTCTACTTTTATGTCCTCATTTCATCAAACATTGGCCATGACTTAAAACTAGTAGAAAAGAATTTAGCATCATATCTGAATCACTCTTGAGCAACTATAATCAATTCAGTATGGGCAAACAACAGCACATCAAAAGCAAGAAAGCAGAGACATGAAGTTATCAATAAATTCAGATTTCAAACTACACTAAGTCAAAACACACTAGTTTCAAGAAATGGAGGATCATTATCAGAACACATTAGAAGAAAGAATATCTACGAAGATAACGTGCATTTTACTCATCTAGGACTGATAAATTCATCAGAGATGCCAAAACGCAGCAGACTGACCATTAAATCCTGTTCAATAAGTGTGAGACTTTATATGCAAGTTCTCATGTTGGATAATATGGACCAAAGGACAACCACTCATCTTATATTGACTCGCATAAATACAGATGAACATTATTGCTGTGAAGATCATATTAAAAAAAGGATAGTTGAACCCCAAGTCCAAATCTTCAAATAGCATGATCTATTCACACAAATATTCATTTGTAAATGATGAAGAAATGAAGAAACAAGGGGCATGCCATGTTTTGTAGAGATTGACACTAGAATGCCATTCATGAAGCCCAAGAGTCGATAACAACTCAAAGCACTCATCACTCCTTTTACCTTTTGTCCATATTAAAAATCACTCGAACGTGGTCAGATTTGAGGGGGTTTGATTTCTAAATCAAATCAATAAGAATAGAGTTCTTAATCAAACCAAGTCAATTCTACTAAAGGAAATCAAATCAATTCCACTTTCTAATGATTCCAAACAGATTGAAAAGGATTCTGAAGATAAAGCACATCAAGGAATGACAAGTAATTTCTATCATTTGAAAGTCTCTTCCAGTTGCAACAATTTCTTCTACATTTGTTCTGTACCATTACTTCTGAAAAGCATTGAATCAGATAACACAGTCCTCAACAAAACCTCCAAACTCATGGCTTAACAAAGTCCATCCACAACATGAAATGCAGAATTACATAGATGAATCACTCAATTACATGCATTCATATCCAGAGTTGTGAGCTGCATAAAGCAATGGTTGAGCTGAACATAAATAAGTCAATAGGCAAAAAATGGTAATTTACCTGATGTCCACTCCCCCAGAAGAGACATGTGCTGAAACATTCTTAGAAACCCATTTTTCAGCTGCTTGCATACTATTAGCCAATGTGTAGAGCATGTCATTTGGTATACCCACCATCACCTGAATTCCAGACTTCCTTAGAGCATTTAAAATATCAGGGTCGGCATCAAAAAGCTTAACTTTCTGAATACCATTGTCCTTTAGCAATTTCACCACAGTGGATGGTGGCAAAGGGTGTGTTGCCTGTGTGCCCCAATTAACACCAATTCCACTCACTAAACCCACCAACAGTCCAGCAAAAAACACAAAAAGAAGGCACCCCCTAAACTTTCCACCCTCCATCAACTCCATAAAACTCAACCAAGATAACCAGAATCGGCACCAATAGAAAAATCAAATTTATGCTTTTGGTAATAGTATATCAAATCTGAACCTCAAAGCTGATATTTTTAATCCTGAGTTTCAACAAGTTTGGAGATTTCTTCTGCAACCAGCCTTGAAAACCCAACCCTTGCATGCTGAAAATAGCAGAATCTGAATAATAGTTCAACCACACACTGAAAAGATGGAAGAAGACAACTCCAAAGTGAATAAGTTTAGATAGAACACAAAGGGTGGGTGAATAAGGGACACAAGCAAGATCACAACTATGGAAAGGCCAAAGAAAGGCCCCAGATGGAAATTCTAGGAAAGTAACAAAGTTGAAGAGTTAAAAGCCAAGCAGAAAAGCTAAGAACAGATCTCTTTGGATTGCAGAAACTTTTTGCTATGTGAAACGCTTTAGCAAATTAGCTTTGCTGCTTGTACAGAACAGTGAAGAGAGAAAGAGAGGAGGGAGTGAGTAGAGAGAGAAAGATGGAGAGAGAAACTGGCATTATTGAATTATGAGAGAGAAGTTTTATTGTGGAGAATCTTTTTCTTTGGGTGAAGTAAGTAGCCAAGCATGCCCAGCAAAGTGGTACACCTCACTTTGTTAAGAAAACTACAGAAAATCCCACGTGGCTACTCAGTTACATGTAATAAATGAGTTTATAAATAATATAATAATAATAATAAAATAACAATATAGTTACTGTTATTAGTATTATTTTCTCGTAAAACAAAACTCACATTAAATTTTGATATTTTTTATTAAATAACTTATTGATGATATAAAATATATAACATTTTTAATTTTATTCTTTTAAATTTTTTCTATATATTAATTTTTTTTTCTTTCAGTCACAATTGTTAAATAAGTATATTAACAGATATATAAGAATTGTGTTGGTAACTCTTATTAACTTGAAACATAATTATAATGAAAAGTTTCATATAATATTTATATGTAATT
>JAMLFT010009794.1:0-12409 GCA_026544285.1 Pachyrhizus erosus
ATAATTCTTTTATTATATTTAATTAAAATATATGTTTTTGTTACTAAATGATATTTTAATTATATATAGCTGTGTAAAATAAGTTCTATTAAAAATAAAAATAATCGAACACATTAATATTATATTTAATTATATTTAAAACACTAGAGTTGATTTTAATCCTTTTCTCTGTCATTAATGATTTAATATATCTTGTATTTTACATAATTTGTAATAATTAATGCAGTGAATTACCAATTACTGTGTAAATTATAATGTTTGAATTTTGAAAGTTAAAATATTAGAGTTGATTTGAATTTTTCACAGTAAACTACAACTACTTTTAATCATGCATTTTTATAATTAACCAAAATTAATATATTGAATTTCCTATTATTTAATAAATCATAATATTTAAATTCTAAAATTAAAATATTGAAATTGATTTAAATAGACTCATCTAAAATATAGTTAATTTTAGTATAGTTTTGTTATTGGTTCGTCGAATTATCCTTTCTTTTATAAATGATAATATTCAATTTTTAAAATATAAAATAGTAAAATTGATTTAAATTATTTATTCTGACATTAACATATTAATACATTTTTTAATTTATTTTATAGGATTTTCAATACTTAATATTTTGGATTATTTATTATTCTATAAATCATGAATTTTAAAAGTTAAAATATTATTTAAAACAAATTATAATTACTTTAAAGTTAAAATAATAATTTCTAAATATGATATTCAAACGTTAACGTGGTTTTTAATTTAATTAATAAACAGTATAGGTAAATATAATATAATTGAATGGAGTAAATATTATTTAGTCATGATCATTAACATAATATGATTTTTTATAATATACACAATTCAAATTAAATTAATTTTCATTTATCAATATTTACATTAATTATTATACAATTACGAATTATTACTTATTAATTACATAAATTTAATATAATATATTTATAAATCATATAGATAAACATAATAAAATTTTAGTTTGAAGTCAAAATAATTAACATTAATTTGACTATCATTCATTTAAAATAATATAGTTAACCATAATTTAATTTATTGTCTTTAATTATTATTTCATCATAAAATATTATCTAGTTTTTTGTATAATTTATTATTTTTTATCATAACACAGGCAGTTCATATCTTATAATAATTATAAAATATATTACAATTTATCATATATTAAGTTTATAATGACGCAATTAATTTAAATTTTAAATTTAACTTCAGATTTATAACAATACAATGATATATATTATAATTAATCAATTAATTTAATTATTTAAAATTACAAAAATGATCCTTTAAACTTTGGAGAGAAAATTTTTACAATAATGTATGTTATTTTAATTAATAAGCAATAAAAGATACGTGAAAAAAAATTATAAAATAAATAATTTAAGTTTGATTATTATTTTTGTGTATAAAAAGTAAGTAAATTTTACATAAATATCAATCTTGAAGGAATGTTATATATATATATGATGTTGTTTTAAAATGGTTTTTAATAGTAATTATCATTCAAATTTTTAAATGATTACTATTTTTAAAACTTTATATGATGGTTTCTTATAATCAATATCGGATAATAGATTAGGTTTGTTATATATATATATATATACACACACACACTTTATATTTTTTAATATACTCTGCCTAAATTACAATTATAATAAGTTAGAATTTTAAAATATATTGGAATTCATTTATAGATAGTTTAGTATAATCTATGAATATGATTTTAAAGTAAAATATTCTATAATATATTATTATTTTTTATAATACTGTAATAATAAAAAAAGTACTTATATCTATTAATTGTTCATAAATAATAATTAAAATTATATTTATTATATTTTATTTAATTACTTTTTGAGAATATTTTAATGCATTAAAATTTATAAAAATAATCTTCAACTTTTGAAGAAAAAAAGTTACTCTATTATATATTATTTTAAGTAATAAAAAATACATTAATAACAACTTTTATAAAACGAAATTTATTTTGATGCTTTATTTAATGTCTTAAAAAGTTTTTATTAGTCTTCTCTAAAATTATTAATTAATTACAAACACGGCTTTATTTTGAGTCACAAAAAATAGTCCACGGTGTTTTCCTAACCCATGAAAACTCTATTTTGATATTTTTTTAACATGTATTTTATTATTGATATTTTTTTGATAATAATAACATATTTTTGATATTTTTTTAACATGTATTTTATTATTGATTAAATTTTATTAGAAACTACAAAATTATGAATAAAATTAAATATGTAATGAGATTTATAAAATTATATGATTTTAAATCAATAACATAGAATGTGTTAAAAACAATATATTAAAAATATGTTGCTAATATTATTTATTTATTTATTAGTACAAATTTTCTTTTCTTTTCAATATAAATAAATAAGTAAATAAATTTTATGTTTATTAATAAATAAATAAATATATCATATAATTAATTGTTATTTTTCAAATGAATAATAGAACAGATATTATTTGTAGGATCTTATTTATTTATACATATAGTATTTTAGTCTGGGTAATGCATAAGATAAATATTTATTTATATAACTAAAATTTGTAATATAAATAATTTTGAATATATAATTATATTATAATTAAATTTCATAATAAATAAATAATTTTAACATAAAAATAATAAATAATTTAAATTTATGATAATTTAAATTTTAATATAAGATTGTTTTTAACTGTAGATAATTTTTTTTAAAATATTAAAATCTCATTTAAATATAAAGATAAAAAAAAACATATATTAAAAGAGATAAAATATATAAAAAAATTATAAATACTCTCATTAAAGCAAAATTCATAAATTTACCCTTGTTGAAGAATATTTATAAAAAAGCACTCTCATTCAATATAGTTAGGACGATTAGTATTTTAGCATGTGTAGTTTATTTATTTTAGTGTATTTAAAATTTATAATAAATAAATATTTTTAATATATAAATTACCCTATAATTAATATTTATAATAAATACGTATTTGAACATATAAATTATATTTTAGATTTATAATAAACAACTTATATTATCATATAAGGCTATTTTTATTTATGGCCAATTATTTTTAAGAAAAATATTAAAATTTAATTTAAAAGTAAAGATGAAAATGAAAAATTGAAAAAGATAAATAATTAAAAATAAATATAAAAATAAAGATAAAATAATAATAGTTTTAGATGGCTAAAAAAGATTTTTCAGACTAATTATTAAATCAAATTAAATTTTAAATTAAAATTAAAAATATATTTAAAAGGAATAAAAAATAAAAATGTTCAATATATGAGATTTAATAAAATATGTTTAAAAGAGTGCAATGATAATTCTTAAAAATACACTTATTAAAAAATAACCCCTATAAATGCTTTTCATTTAATAATAACTCTTAAAAAAAACTTCCATTCAAAGATGAAGTTTTAGATTTATAATACATAGGTGAATCTAATAAATGTATAATTGAGAAAAAAAAATAAAAATAATATAGTGGATATGTCTCAACTTATCACGTATTTTTTCTTACAAGAATGAATTGACCTACTTTTAAAAATGAAAAAACTATAAAGACCATAGGTTTTTAGCAAAACTAATACAAACAAGATCACTCACAAGTCATTAACAATGAAATTAGGTTTTGAATTTATCAATCCCACATAAAATATAAAATAACATAATAATTTAATTAAATGGATGGATAAAAATTTATTAAAAATAAAGATATTAAGATTCATAAATATATCCTACATCACAATCCTAATTTAAATGATTAATTGGCCATAGACATTGAAAAACTTAAAACCATACAATAAAACATAAACATAAAAAGAAAAATGTTTACAAATTTGATCCCATCAAAAATTCCACACTTGTCCTAATCAATAACCTTTCTTAGGTTCTCATTCACTCTAACAAATAAAATGTAGAATAAAACAAAAGAAATTCCAAATAGTTTGTTTTCATTCTATTTTTAAACATTTAGTTTCATTGGGGTATACATGGTTGTAATTCAAGACATGCACAATTGTGCTTCGAAGCTTATTATTTTCTCTTGGGTGCACCTTGGTCAAGGATGAATTATGCATAAAGAAGCACAATCATACTTTATTTTGAAGCGAGTGTCATATCATTTTGCATGCCTTTACATAAGAAGGAAATAATATATTTATTTTATAAGATAAAGGTTTTATTATAAAATATGATTGTACATAAAATTAAGCATGATTGTGCTTCAAGCTCTAAAGTTCATTTTTTTGTCCTTTTAATACTTTTTTTTTTAGATCTATTCAAACTCAATTCAGTCTTCACCAAAATAATAAAATTTTAATAGAATTAAATAATTAAAGTAAGATAACTAAAAAGTAATATAATTTTTTTGTCAATAACTATATCCAAATAAGGATTTCTCAATTATGTTTTCATATGAGATTGTTGATCATATTATCTTATTAGATATAATTTAAGCTACATCTTGAAAAGGGCTATTAGCCATATCCAATTGTAAGTTTTACTTGTTTTCTAAATGGTGTACTAATATAAGAGTTTAGTTATATATGGTTAGAGTACTCTTTATACTATGTATAATATATTTTCCCTTCTAAAAAAATTAATAAGATAAGACAATCTCTATATATATAATAAAATTTATATTAAAAATATTATTTTACATATATTTATAATAACTTTGATATAGAAATTTAAAATATATAATTAATTAAATACTAAAAATTAAATAATTATTGTTCAAATGTTTTTAAGAAAAATATTTGAATAATAATTATAATTTTAAAAAATTATATAATTTTTTATAACTTTAAAAAGTAACTATGTAAATAAAAAAATAATTATGCATAATTTAGTTAAAACTATATTTTTTATAATTTTTTACAACTTCATATAATTTCAATATTAAAAATTAAATTAAAACTTACTTTTTAAAAAGCTATATGTAATTTTAATAAAATAGGAATTTTTTTTAACAAAATTTATATCATATCTCATCATCATTTAAATCATGTTAAATACAAGATAAGATAACACTATAATATTATCGGGTGTACATCAAACATTGAATATACAAAATTAAAACTATTTTATTTTTATTTCGCTCTCATGTTTTATTATATTTTGACTACCAAATAAACACTTCTTTTTTACTATACATGAATCCTTAATTTTTTATAAAAATAAAAATAAAGAGAAATAATTTTTTTAAAATCTAACTAAATTATCTTTTAAAAATAAGTTATAATCTTAATCCCTTTCATCCTAAACTAATCTATATAAAACGATAAAATGGAAGTTTTAGTTGAAAAGAAATCTTAAATCTTTTTTAAAATCAAGAAATTTTCTAGTTGAGAGTGACGAACTAATTAATTTTTTAAAATAAAAAATTAACCCTTTTTTAATATACAATTTTTCATATGCACATATTTAAAATCAAATAACTTATTACATATTTAAAAGTCATAATTATATAATAGTCGTACCACGTCATATTAGTAGGAATCTTAAGTTAAACTATCAAATAACTTTAGTTTTAAAATTTTGAGTTTATATTTTAGTTTTAAAGTAACTTTTAAGAAAAAAATTAGGTCAAGCATAACTAATGTTGATAATTAATTTAAAATTTGTCAAGCAATATTTTAAATTTAATTATTTATCTTGAATAATTATGTGTGTAACCGTCATTAAAGAGTATGACAAGAAATTATGTATAAACTTATTTAATAAATTATGTTTTTCATCATTTACCTATTCAAATTAACTAATAATATTAAATTTGTTGAATAATAATTAAAAATAAAATTTTAATAAAAAGAATTATATGTAATTATTTGATGATGTAACAAGTCATTATATTATTAACGCAAATATCATAACATCAAATTGTTATTTAACAACGACTAAAATTATGAAAAAAATGGTTTAAAGACAAAATATACTAAAATATTTATTTAAAAAATAAAAATAAAATTTATAAAAATTTTAATAATCAAAACATAATTAACCTAAATTTAATTAATGTACACTAATAATATATAGATATTTTTTATATTATCGTTCAATTATAAATTATTATTTAGATAAAATTTATAATTATTTTAAAAATAATATTTAAATAAATTTAATTAAATATTAACAATATAAAAATCTTTGAAGAGTGTTAACAACAAAAAAAAAATTCTCATATTTTTTAAAACACCCTCTATTAATGCTTAAAATTTATTAAAAATTATAAAAATAAGAGAGTCTCTTCAAAGATGTAAGAACTACAGCAAATTAATTATTATTTCTAATGAATTTTAATAACTAACAGATAATGTATTAAAAAAATTTGTCCAAATCTTTATACTAATAAAAAATTAAGCCCATAATTTAATAGTTAATTAACAGTAATATTCTTTCCTTTTGTTTGTGTTTAGTGTTTAGTGGCATCACACGATCCTCACGTTTCTTATACGATTTACTCGAGCTCCATTGTCGTACAAGTAATTTTTCTTTGTTTCTTTCTTATCAAACGTCTATAACATTTCGATGGATGATTTCAATCTGTCTTTTACTCAATGAAGTGTATATACCCAAATAGATTTTTAAAAAATGATTTTCTTTTCTCTCTCAAACACCACAATCCGCGAGCGGTCTCAAAAATAACACAACTAACAAACCACAACGCACCCTCAGAAAGCATATAGCTAGCTAGAACTGTCTGGTAGACCAACCAGTCAAAACCATACTATTGCATTTCCAAACCCTATTTCTCTCTCTCTCATCATTACTTAACAAACGTTCCTATATCTTCTCCTTATAGACATGGTAATTCTTGGATCGCCCGCGTATCCACCTCAAAGTCATACACCTTTTTAAAATCTCTCTCTCTCCCACACGCAACACACACATCTGCAGGTCTATACTCAATTTCTTGACCTTCTCTTCTCTCCTTGGAAGTTCCCCTTACCTTATTTTCTATCCTCCTTTCATTGGGAATAAAAAAAAGGTTTGATTTTCGGCTCAGATCCACTCCAACACTCTTTTTCATTGCCTATTTACTTCTCACCAAAACCCAGAAGCCAATTTTTCCACTTTTTCACCTTTTTCCCACTTTTGGGCAAGTATTTTCAAGGAAGATAGATATGGTTCCAGAGAAGTAACCGAAAGCCTGCTATTCCAAAACCCTGTTGGGAACAATGGCTGCGCCACTAGGCAGTAGGCTTCAAAGCATGTTGCAGGCTGCGGTGCAATCCGTTCACTGGACTTATAGCCTCTTCTGGCAACTTTGTCCACAACAGTTGTACGTAATTATTAATTCACTTTATCCACATAAGTTGTCCTATATGATAATGATTAATTAGTTACTCTTCTAATTAATGTTTCTTACTCTTTGTAACCGACACATGTATATGTACTGTATGTGTGTGAGTATGAGTGTGACACTAACTAAATTATAACATGTTAATTTTAAGGTCATATTATGTGTTATGTTGATTTAGGATTCTGGTTTGGGGTGATGGCTACTACAATGGAGCCATTAAGACACGGAAGACGGTGCAACCAATGGAGGTGAGTGCTGAGGAGGCATCTCTCCAAAGAAGCCAGCAACTCAGAGAACTCTATGAATCATTGTCCGCCGGAGAGACAAACCCGCCGACTCGCCGGCCTTGCGCCGCCTTGTCACCGGAGGACCTAACAGAATCCGAATGGTTCTATTTGATGTGTGTCTCATTCTCCTTTCCTTCTGGTGTTGGGTAAGTCATGTTACATTATTTCTCATAAAGCTCTCTTTATGTCTTTACTTAGAAATCTAATCTAACTTTAACTTTATCAGTTCTTTAATACTCCTTTTGAATATTGAGCTATATTGGATCTCGTGAATTTTTCTATCTGATAGGCCATTTTTCTAGATACGTATAGTTTCAGTCCATAATTCAAGTTTCCTTTTCAAGATAAGTGGAACGGTAGCTTTAGCAAAGAGTGGATAGAAGTAATATAGTCCCCCTTAGTGAAAGAGAAAGGGAGAGGCTAGCTATTGTGACTTGTGAATTTTAATGCAACAATAGCAGCTGCAAAAATTTAATAACTTTCCTTTTGTGCTAACTTAGCTTTTGAAAACAAGCACCTTCCTTACTTTGTTTAGAGAAAATTAAAGTCGTTAAATCATTTTCTCATTAAGAGCTTTGGCTAGAAGATAGCAATGAAGTATCAATGCAGTTTCTCTCAGTGGCAAGTGCGTTTTGGTGAGGCATGCAGACTGGCGCAGAGGTTTCTGTGAGTGTAGTTTAAATGCAATATGAGTAGCTTCGAATTTATGAACTGTCAGTAGGAAGCAAGATATATATATATACACACACACAAGCATACACAAACTGAAAAGAAATGCAAAAAAAAACACGTTTTCTTTAATACCCTCTCTATAATTTACTGGAATTTATTAAAATTTACAAAATTACGAATAAAATCTTTTAACAAATAAGAAGTAATACTCATGTCATTTTATGCGTGCTAACACATTTGAGTCAATAAAAGGAGTTTACTGAAAATATTGTATTAAAGAGATGTTACTCAAAAAGATATATTAGTGTGGATTCTGTACTGAAGGAAATTTGTTCTTTTGTGCTGAAAAAGAGAAGAGACGGTAAAAGATTTTGCAATTTCACTTTTTGTTGGAAGTTTTTCACGTATTGTATCAATTTGTCTCTGCCAAAAGGTAGCTGAGGGACTTAATTTCTTCTTCCTAGATTCGAGTGGTTCTCAGATTCTTCTTTCAGGAGTAAATGAAGCGCAGTCAGATTACGTAAATTTGTCAAACTGACAACATTGATATTGAGAGTTATGTTAGAATGTGTTGGGGAATATATTCGGAGCATTTTGTCAAAGTAGAATTTGCTGAGCTGGTCAAGTATTTAGTTGCGCATTATATGCTTGAAGAGGACTGCTGCTAGAGGGAATTGCCTATTTTGAGAAACCAGATAAATTAATGCCTTCAAAATTTATAGCAACTATAGCTGCAGAAAAATTCCACTACTTGCTAGCATCCTGCATTCGGAAGTTTTTGCAATAACAGTTCTATCTTCCTTTCCTTCTCCCTCCTATAGGATCAAACTTTTTTCACCATAATATTTTCATTTGGTAAAAAAATATTAGGAATCCGTGTTTGGATGATAGACGTTTCGTCTATAGCGTCCTAGTTTCTCCCAAATTGCTAACACCGTTTTCGCACCCATCAAAAGGATATACAACATCAATTGGTCCTGATATAAGATTGGTGCATGTTCCTACCAAATATTGCAGCAAGCTATTTGGTTCTCAATTATGCAAAAGGTAGGCCGTGAATTTAGGCTGGTCTATACACATACACACGAAGCTATAATGATCCCGTTGCTTATCTATATTTATATATATATTCTGTAAGAGACGCTTTTGTTGGGAGAAGGACAAGTAAAAAGTTTAATAGAGCTGAGTAGTGGAGTAGGACTATATTAGGAATCTAATAATAATGCAATAATTTAATGGCACTATCGGATTATGTGGGATTTTGATTATTTCATATGTTAGAAAGAGACATGACGATGTTATGTTATAAGAAAGAAAAGATATAAAAATTAAATTAATGAGCTACACAAACAATTGTAGATCTCACTATAATTGTTTTTGTATCTTTGTCTATTATAATAGGACATTACTATGTTCTTTTATAACATATAAGGATCTTCATCTCTGTATGAAGCAAATCATTATTTGTGACTATTGCTTAGATTATATACAATTATGAGAATTTTAGTAACGTACTTTTAATAATTCTCTTAATTATTGGTTTATTTAAAAAAAACACTTTAATTGTTTTGATAGGTTAAGTCTTGACTTTTTAAAAATAAATAATCCATGGTGAAATGATAAAGTGTGTAAAAGTGTAAAATTTACAATTAAATTACTTAGGTTACAATAAGTGTGTTAATAAGTAAAATTTACAACTAGATTCTTAAGCCTTAATTAAGTAAATGGAAAGGATCTGTTAAGAGAGATAAAAACTCACTTTAAAGATCATTATATCTTTAAAAAGATAAGTTTTGAATTGTTGATTGAGAGATAGCCTTAGGTGTTCAAAAATAGTTTATAGTGCGCTAAAGGGTAAAATTCACAATATAATGACATGTTCATTCAATATTATATTTTGATCATTTGAGTTAGACTATGGTGTGAGTAAATTGATGCCTTCAATTAAATCATACTTTGATAATATTCTATATTTATTGGATTTTATCTTGATTTACTAGTAGACTTTTTTTTATAAACTTTTAGTAGTTTAATTATTGCAGCACGGGATGTTTGCGAAAAATGATTGAATTTTATTTTTTTTATTTTTATTTTTTGTGTTTGACACATATTACTGAATTCCACTATCAGGTTGCCTGGAAAGGCATATGCTAGGAGGCAGCATCTATGGCTCACTGGTGCAAACGATGTGGACAGCAAAACATTTTCACGAGCTATTCTAGCCAAGGTGCTTCTTTAATTACCAAAGAATTAATATAATAATTTTTAGGAAAATGTTATAAAAGTAGAAAGTATTAAATGAAAAATATTTATTTTATAAAATAATTTAAACTATTTAATAAGATATATTAAATATTTTTAATCAATTCCCTTAAGTATTAACATGACTTTAATTTTAACTATGGGAAAATTTACCATTGTTTATTTCTATAACTTCAAGGGAGGGATGGGCAGAATATAAGATAGGAAAGGGAACAAGGATAATTAATGCAGAATATCTTAAACTTATGCGTTCAACTTGTATGTCTAACAATTTAATTTACTAGCTGATTAATTTTAAGGAACCTAATAATTTTGCACTTACTATTATGCACTTACTTTATATTATTGTTTTTATTTTTCTGTTAATAACTTTTTCCATGTAAAAGAAGATGTAAACGCATAAAAATGATTTATGAAAAATGAAATATTCTGCTTATATAAAAAGGAATGTATCCGAAATTTTTCACATCTAAAGAAAGTTACAAAAGTTGCTTTTACCTTAGGATTTATTGAATGACATGAAGGTTGATTTATTAATTTACTAACTGCCATTGTATTCTGGTTTCCGGTTGCAAATTTTTCCACGGCTAGAGTGCTCGTATACAGGTGACCATTGCATTCTTTCCCGTTGACGCGAATTTTATAATCCATTCAATTCTAACACGAAACAGAAAAAAAAAAAGAAAAAAAAAGAGATAAATAATATATATATATATATATGTTAATTATTTTATATAAAACGATGGATTTGTGATTTGTGCCATACGAACTGCAGACCGTAGTGTGCATTCCTTTACTGGACGGCGTCGTTGAGTTTGGCACAACGGATAAGGTAACTGAGGAGTTAAAACGTAGGTAGGTTAACCACTTTGTCTTTCACCTTATATAAGTTAATTTGTTGCTTAGGTTCAAGAAGACGTTAGCTTCATCCAACACGTTAAGAGCTTCTTCATAGACTACCAGCATCCTCTGCCGCCCAAGCCCGCACTGTCTGAGCATTCAACCTCCAACCCCACCTCCTCCTCCGACCGCATCCCCGCCGTCATGTACACTGTCGCAGACCCACCCGCCGCCAACGACGACATGGACGAAGATGAAGAGGAAGAGGACGAGGAGGACGAAGAGGACGAGGCGGAATCCGGCTCCGAAGAAGAAACCGGAGACCACATTGCTCGCCGAACCCCAATGCCGGGCACGGCGGCGGAGCCCAGCGAGCTGATGCAACTGGAGATGCCGGAGGATATCCGGGTCGGGTCGCCGAACGACGGGTCAAATAACTTGGACTCGGACTTTCACTTGTTGGCGGTGAGTCAGGGTGGGAACACGGTTGGGCAGGCTGAGTCGACCCGGAGGTGTTGCCCGAGTCAAGAGCCGCTGCAAGTTCAACTACCGGCTTCAGGTAAACTGGTAGATATTTAGTTAGACAGACGCACATAAATGATATTTGGCTTCATATATCATAACCACTGTCTCTGCCACTGCATCGACTCATCAAACATTCAACACCTAAAAAATATGGTAAGTTCATTCATTTTGGAAAACCAATAGCTTGCATGAAGTATTTTTTTGTTTTTTTTATATAACTGTAGCTTGCATGTAGGATCTTGATGGATCTAAAGGACCACATTAGGTAGATGGCTAACTAGGAAGAAATTATTAGATAGTATAATTTTCTTTTTTTGGGTACATAGATAGTTCACACTATTATAATTCATGCTGATATTCACATAATATACACTCTAACGTTATTAAATTGGCTTAAATTCATTTTTAATTTATATAATTTTCTTATTATATAATTTTGATTCTTTAAAATAAAAATTATGATATATTTAATCTT
>JAMLFT010009795.1:0-12408 GCA_026544285.1 Pachyrhizus erosus
AAAATAAAGTTTTGAAAGTTTAAGCATAAAACATTGAAATTAAAAAATAAAAAATAAAAAATAAAAAATAAAAAATAAAAAATAAAAAATAAAAAATAAAAAAGTTAAAATATAAACAATAATAATTAAAATTTATAGGAGAAATTAAGAAAATCAAAATTTAATAAAAAAAATTAATGAGGATAAAATCATTGCACAAAAAATCTTGTGTCAATTTCCCAAATTTTTATACCATTTATCTAGTCCTCATGAGATAGATTACTAAGTTAAGACCATCGTAGGAAAAACATAGTTGAAAGAGGAGACTCTATTAAAAATTATTAGTTAGATTCTCTAGCAAAAACTAGTCATAAACAAAGTTAATGGATAGTTCACACTAATATCATGGTGAGCTAAAAAATTGTGGCCATCATTCTAGTACCTTTTCAATGTATTCTATTTTTTAATGAGTTGTATATCTTTCGTTATACCTTTTTTTTTACTTTAAAAAATGTATTACATAATTTTATATTAATTTAACTATTATATTACTTTATTTTAAATCTTTTTAAACTATGTAATTCATTTATCTCTTGAAAGTCCCTTTAGAGTTACTTGAAAGATCTTTGTAAGTTTATTTAAACTAATTTTAATATATGTAAGTGAATAAGTAATACGAGCAAGTGTTAGACTTTATTGGAATAAAAAGAGCAAATATCGAAAAAGAAAGGTTAAGTCCAAATACTGGCTCACATGAGCACATAATTAGTGCTAATGAGGGAAGGGGGGAGAAAAACGCACAAATATGCTACTGTATTTTATACAATTTATAAACTAGATATATTGACTGCTTAGTGAATATACCCTTGTTAGCCACATATGCATATAAGTAAATTAAAGGATATCTATACTCAACAAAGAGTAAAAGGTGTTAAAGTAGGCCAAAACTTGGTTAGCCAACTCAGCTCACCACGAGTTTGGGTTGGGCTTGGTAGAAAAATTAAAGACATTCACAATACTAACACAAATACAACCCAACTCACTTAACTTGTGGGTTAAATGGATTCAAGCTAGGTTGATATGAGTTTACTCACTTAACCTGCTTAAAATTATTTTAAAAAAATTGTATTATTATTATTATTAGGCTTAAATGCAATTTTTGGTCCCCATTTTTTCAAATTCTCAATTTTTGTTCTCCCATTTAAAAATAGAAACATTTTGTTCTTCCATTTTAAAAAAAATGCAATTTTGATTCTTTTGTCCATTTGAAGTTGTTGACAGTTTAGTTTGTAGACATTGATTGCTACGTGATACATACAAAAACATGTGACATGAACTGACGTAGTTTTATTATCATTTGTAATTATTTTTTAATGAGAATTTACACTCAATAATCAAGTGGAGTTGTACAAAATCTACGCTCAAGTCCACCACTTGACTGTTGAGCGCAAATTCTCGTTAAATTTTTTTTAAAAATAATAATAAAACCAACTCAGTTCATGCGACGTGTTTATGTGTGTGCTACGTAGCGGTCAACTTTTACATACTTAATGATCAATCTTATAAAATATATAATTTAATATAATTAAATTATAATTATTTATTTCTTAATTTATACTATTTTATTACTTAAAATATTATATAATATTATAAAATTTGAATTTGATTATGACTAGCTCAACTAAATTTAATCACAATTAATTAATAAACCATAATTAATACTTTCACCAGTTTAATTACTGAAATAATTTTAAAAACATTGTCCATAAGGAAGGAAGGTTATTTCGAATCACACGAGAAACAAATAAATGTTTTGCTCAATTCCATTCCTTTGCCATTCTTTGTTTAAAAAATTCCATTCCTGTATCATTTAGATAATAACTAGCAATTTTCTTGTATTTATAAATTTAAATAAAATTTATAAGTAAATATAAAATTGAAGAGAATAATAAGTGTATTTTATTAATAATAAATTTTTATTATATTAAATAAAAACAAATTATTAGGATGATACTTTGAAAAACAAGGAGAAAATTAAAATTTAAATATTGTTAAAATAAATTAAAAACAAAAACATGTTTAAATTAATATTAATTTTTTCTTATTTATTTATTTAAACAGTACTTAAATATTTTGTAAACAATATTAAGTTTAAAAATATTTATAAGGTGTTTGTACTTTAAAGCTCTCTTAAATGTATTACCTGATATAGTAGTTTTATTACTTATCCACACTCATGTGCTCATGTGATATTACATACTTTAAAAATATAAAAATCAAATGTAGCAATTAAAAGTGAGAACCTACGTCAACATTTCGTATCAACTTTTTCCAGCATCATATCAGCAACCTTATGTTAGCATTCTATGGTCACTATCATATGTGACAAATATTAGATGCCAAATTAATAAATGAACCTAAACTATACAAGTCGGAAATATGAGAATTAAAGTCAAACAATTAAAAATTAGAGGATGAAAATCAACCTAGTCTGAATATAAGATTTAAAGTACAATTAAGTCAGATTAATAATTGAAAATTTTCAAAATCTTATGATTTAAACATTTTACTTTTATTTACTTTCTTTAACTGTTTCTGGAAAATTGAGTGAATGATCTAAAAAACACACATTTTACTCCATTCTAAACAGTTTGTTCCATTTTAAAACATTGAAAATAAACACAGGAAAATATGCATTGAGTCACATATTTTGCTCCATCGAAAGTGTTCTATTCCACTAAAAAAAATATTGAGAAACATAAGGAAATGGCTCATTGAGTCAGAAAACACATTACTCCATTCAAAACGTTTTGCTTTATTTAAAGATATATTAAATGCTTATGAAACGTTTTTCGTCACATTTCTTTAGATTCATTTAATCTTCCTTTGACGTCTCTTTTTCAACTTTCTTTCACTTCAGTTTTCTTTCTTTTCTCTATTTTTTACTTTCATGTAAGTATATTTTGCTTGCTACTTAGCTATGACGCATTGAGAAAAGAGGTGGAGCATCAATGGAGGTTTCATTTTTGGAAATGGAAGATGATTAACATGTGCAACCCCATTTAGGTTTTATTTATCTATTTATTTATTTAAATCATAGCTGCAAAATGTTTCCATTTTCAAAAGGGTTATTTTTCTTTTTAGTGAAAAACTCTTATCCATTTCAAGAAAATCCAGTCATTGTAAAAATTTGAGCAAGTCGAATTAATTAATTCGTTCCAATTCGAGTGTTTGGCTAATTCAAAAAATTTGAATCAGAATGTTGCTTGAACTAATTAATTAACCGATTCACTTATTTACCACTTCAATCAGCCAACTCGAACCAACTTTTTTACATCTTTAATTAATGGTATGGATTTCGAGTATTAAATATATGTGATAAACGTTAAATTATTACATCTATAGTTAATGACATAGATTACGAGTATTCAAAATATGTAATAAACATTAAATTAAATTATTTGGAATGTTGAATCTTTAAATGAATTCATTTACTTAAAAAAATTTTAATCACTATAATATTTCTAAATCAATTCAAATAAATGTGTATATTTGACTAAGTTTTTAATCTGTCTCCTAATCATAAATTTTTCAACTATGCCATTTAAGAATGAAGAAATCCTACATCAATAAATGATAAATAATAATAATGATAGTAAAATAATTACTCCCTCAATTTTATAATGATTTCCATTTTAATTCTTTAATATAATATTAATTATAATTTTTATTTATATATTTTATAATATTAATGATGGACAATAAAAATTATAAATAAATTCATGATAATAAAGTTAATTTTATAAAATCATTATTTATTTATTTATATATTAATTTTTTATATAAAAATTTAGAATGATAATTATTATAGGAAAAAAAGAGTAAAAAAATAAGAAAAGAACAAAAACTAGCTTGAATTTCTTTGTCAAAGTGTTTTTGTTTAAAACTTTTCGTACCATCGATCAATTTCCTAAATGCTTAAAGGCTAAGGTATAGATGTAGTCAGTCCAAATGTTATGAATTTTCTAATTTAATATGTTATTTTAAAAAATTATTGATATAGTAGCATAATGTATTTGTCATTTTTTTATAGGTAATCAATTTGGTTACTTTTTTATTTATTTATTTTGTTATGTAGTATTGATTTTTGTTTATCTTTTTATTCCTCTAAATATTATTTTACATTTAATTCCTTTATAGGTCATGAATTTTTATTTAACCATATTTTTAAAAGTACACAAGTACTTAGCGGATAAAATAAGTAAATGTTGGAATTAAATTATTTTTAAATATATTATATTTTTAAAAATAAGACAAAAAATAAAACTATGACATTTTAAAGAATCAAAACAGAATTTAGTCAATTTTACAATAAAGATACCAATAAATGAAACATGAACTAGGAATAGGATCACCAACAGTTTAATAGGATCGTACAGTTTTAAAACAAACGGTCGAAATTTTTTTAACTACATTTTACTTTATAATTTAATATGTAAAATTTAATTTTAATGGTTGTTATTCATTCAAGTGAAAATTTAACTACAAAGAAACTGATCCCATAACATAACTTAGGAATGAAGCCTGTGTACACAGGTTTGGAATATATTTTGTGAATTTAAATTTGAATTAAACTTAAATTTACAAATTAAATTTGTAAAAATAATCTCGATCTTACTTTTAATGAAACAAAAATGGTGTCAGTAACTTCCAAAATTTTAAGAAAAATGAAAACTATGTTAAAAAAAAATTAATTATAAAAATGTATGTGTGTATTTAATAAAATTATAAAAAACAAACACAATAATTTTAAATGAGTTTTAATATCAATATAAATATGTTAAAGGGTATTTAATAAAATTTACTAACTATTAAACCATCGTTAATATAATAAATAATTTAGTTTTTATTAAATATTCTTAAGTTTTATTTTCTTAATCATAATTTTAAAATCTATGCATATTTATTAGTATTAGTATTTTCACACAATACATTCATAATACACTAAGATGATTCAAATAAATAAAAATAAAAATACACACATAATATATAGAAAGAATATAATATATCTAAATTGATGGAATAATACGTGTGAATTGTTATAAATTCCTTCATATCTAAGTTTGATTCTTACCAATAAATAAATAATATATAAAAAAAATTTATTGAATATGTGAATTAATTAATATGATAAAAGATTTCAAATGATATACAAGTGTATTAAATAATTCTTATATTAATAACTTTACCGTTGAAAATAGTCCTATTAAATTTAAATATAATTTTTTTAGAAGATACAAATAATTCATATAATATTTTTTAATAAATATATATAGGAAGAGAGTATATTTACTATTATTTTTATTTTTTTAAGTCATATATTTGAAAATAAATTATTTTTTATTTATTTTTAATTTTTAAAGTATAGAATAATAACATTAATTACTCTTAAAATAATAATATCTTTATTTTTTAATCTATTTTTTAATTAATTTACATGTATAAATTATTATAAAGTAGAAATTAAAAAATAAAATAAAAAATATCATAATTATTTTATTAAAAAATTTAAAATACAGATAAAAAAATGAATGTAATAATAACGTTGGATCTTGCATAACTAATCAAAACTAAAACATACAATTCAATTTAGTATGATTGTGAAGTAGAGCTTATGGTTTAGTGGATGGGGGTGCCCACATGTTGTTTTATCCCAAAGAAAAAATAAAAAATAAAAAAAGTAGTAATGAAACTGAACAATGTTTTAAGTGAAGAGAAGGAAACGGGCATTTGTGATTTGGTTGTCATTCTCTCTCTTCACTTACACCGAACTGGTTATTGTCATTGTCTTTCTCCGACCACATTACAACATACAATACATGCACTCACAACACACACATTCACATTGCTGAGGATTTTGTCTTTCATACACTCTCAATCTCATTGTCCTCTTCACTCATTAGATCGCTGTCTCTCTCTCTTACACACAAGGTACTTTTCCTTCCTTTTTTCTTTTTGTTAAAAATAAGATTATTTCTTAGACAACACTCTTACTTTTCACACACCCTTGATTATCATTCCTTTTCTGATGTTCAAAAATTGGACTTTGTCACTAACAAATAACGGGTTGTATTGTGTTGTGTTGGTCTTGATCTCATTTTGCCACTGAATTGGTTGCATGCAAAAGATTCTTGTTTGTGTTTTTATTGTTTAACCCATCCTGTGTTCTTCAATTTGTTCATTGAAAAATTTTGCCTTGAATTCTGGGTATAATTTTAAAAAAATATTTTGTTCTTATTGTCTTTTGTTTCTTAATTGATCTTTCTGTATCTATTTATTGTCATTTATTTTATTTTATTTTTCCATTTTTGACTTTTGAAGGGGAAATGACTGCTGATATTCTAACCAAAGGGTTTTGCAGTTGAATTTCCAAAGGACCTTTGTGATTTTGAATGTGGGGTTTAGGGTTTCAATGGGAATTTAGTCGAGTTAGATGTGTATTTGAGAGCCTGCATGCAAGGGATCAATGTTCTTAATGGCCTTTATAATGTGTCTATATGGAGAGATATGGTAGAATCATTTTGTTTTTCTCTGAGAATGAGAGTGAATTTTATTTGCTTAATTAAATTTCTGAGTGCTTCTGTGAAATGTTGGTTTGACACAAGGTTTTCAAATTGGATCCCCTCCTGCCCCTCCAGTACAGAAAAATTAGAAGCACACAAAAAATAGAGAAATAAATAAATAAATGATGGAAAAATGGAGGGAAAGTAAAGAGAGATAGAGGGTCTGGAGAGGATCAGGTCCCAGGGTTTTAAATTGTGGTCCCGGTTGGCAGTTGTGCTTGGCTGTGGTTTTATCGTGATTCCCAACAATTGCATTTGATGCGGCGACAATTCCGGTGATGATATGGGTGATAGTGACTTCTTGTGGCTGATACTGCAGTCGCAAACTGCTTTTTGAAACCTTGGCCTGGCATGTTTGGTGGGATTAATTTTTCTTTAGATAGAGAGGCTTGAGAGACCTGGAGAGGATCCAGGTCTGTTTTGTAAATTGTTGTCCTGGGTGGCAGTTTTTTTTGTGGGTTTGTCATGATCTTTAATGTTAATGGAAACAGCTGGTCATGATGTGGTTGGCAGTGACTTCTTGCAGCTGAAATTGCGGTAACTGACTGTTTTTTAAAACCTTGGTCTGACATGTTTGTTGGGATTCCTTTTTCTTTATAGTTTGCCTGTCCTCTGTTTTGCCCTTGAAGATTCAGTTTTGAAGTTGATTATTACTGTCTCTGGGTTGTCATTTTATAATTCAAGTGAGGGACAACAATGTGTTTGGAACTACGTCCATAGCCCACGATGAGGAAGGTTGAGGAAGGATGACGTAGATGCTGGCGTTGTGATTTACGCGTTTTTCATGTTGATGTGACGCGGTTCCAAACACCCTCTCAGTTTTGTCATTTTAATGTTAGTGTTGCCGTTTTCTTAAAATAAAATAATTGAAAGTGCTGTTAAATTATGGGTTCTCTCAATTTGGTTCTTGGACTGGTTTGAATCCTTTGTATTTCAAATTATTGTGATCAAAAGGTATTACTGCTTTATCTCTTTCAATTCTTCTGTTCCCCAATTGAAAATGAACAACTACAGCAATAACAACAAAATCCTTTAATCATTAGATGGAGTATGATGCCAGTGTGATATGTCAAAAACTAAATTTTCAAAGGAAATAAAGGGAACTTAATCAAGTTATTTTTAGTGTTTTCTTTGCTCTTCCCTGTTGAGTTATTCCTTTTCATTTTTATTAGAAAGTATGCAAGGCCTGTAGGTTAGTGCAGATCATATGAACTTTTAAATTGATCACCACAGAGATGCTAATTTCAAATTTTTGTATTCCAGGTTCTGATTATATTGGGGCATATGATGGAAGATTTAAATCTGTTGCTTTTACCCTTTCAGTGATAAAGTTATGAAATATGGAGTGAATTCTTAACTCTGATAATTGGTTACTGGGGATCTGAACTATGGGGTCTCAAGGTGGTGGTTATAATAACGGAAAACATTCACAACTTCAGCCTTTGGTCCGGCAAAATTCAATGTATGGTCTCACACTTGATGAAGTTCAGAATCAGTTAGGTGACTTGGGGAAACCACTAAGTAGCATGAACCTTGATGAGCTTCTAAAAAATGTGTGGACTGTTGAGGCAAACCAGTCCACTGGTGTGGACATTGAGGGTACAGCTCAAACCAGTCAAGCTATGCTGCAGCATCAGGCTAGTCTGTCATTAACTAGTGCTCTAAGCAGGAAGACCGTTGATGAGGTTTGGAGGGATATACAGCAAAGCAAAGCTAGCAAGGAGAAGAAGTCTCAAGAGAGACAGCCAACATTGGGAGAGATGACATTGGAGGATTTCTTGGTAAAAGCTGGGGTTGTTGCAGAAGCATCTTCTAATAGAAAGCATACTGGTCCTACAGTTGATTCAAATGTAGCAGCACCACAGTATCCTCAGCATGGTCCTTGGATACAGTATCCACAACCACAATATCAGCATCCACAACAAGGTTTAATGGGTATTTATATGCCTGGCCAGAATATAGCACAGCCATTACACATGGGAGCTGGTGCTGCATCAGATGTTCCATATGCAGATGGTCAGGTGGCATTGTCTTCACCTGTTATGGGAACCTTGTCTGATACTAGGAGAGCTGGGAGAAAACGCGGCACATCAGAGGACATGGTAGAGAAGACTGTTGAGAGGAGGCAGAAGAGGATGATCAAGAATCGGGAATCTGCTGCTCGTTCTAGAGCAAGGAAACAGGTGAGCTTTCTCTATGTATTGAATGTCATGTTATATTTTTTTTTTTCAAGCATTTCCTCTTAGTACAAATCCTTAATCTGAATGATAACTATAAACAGGCTTACACAACTGAATTGGAGCACAAAGTCTCGCGTTTGGAAGAGGAAAATGAAAAGCTGAGGAGACAGAAGGTTTGGTTCTGCTTTGAAGTTCCAAAATATTTTCTGTTAATTCAAAGTGCCTATATTGAGTAATATCTCCTTTTCACTATGTACAACAACCTATTAAATTTGGACAATCTTCATTGGAACAGGAATTCTTTTTAACCTTTTTATACACTGGCCTCCCCTTAAAAAGATTAAACTACAGTTATCAGTGTCTTAACTTAAATATTAGATAAAACTCTTAGCTGAAGCTGGATGTGATTGTTATCTTAAAAATATTTGTTGTTGTTCTGATGGGCTGGATGCTGCAATCACATGATTGGTGTTTTTTTTTTCCTCCACTTCTCCCCCATTTTCATTCAAGGGATATGGCTTCCCTTATTTCCATCTCAGCTGTATGTTGTATTCTGCTTTTTTAAGGAGTTTTTTTATTTGAGAAACTTGTTTTTAAGGATAATGGGCCATGGTGATCAGTGTTTCCATAGTTAAACATATAACTTGGGTTGACATTCAGCTTGCTAACATTATTATAAATTTGTAATCTATGGTAATTATGATATGCTTGATTGGATTTGATGTGTTTTAAATTCTAACTAGTAGTAAATCAAAATAATCAGTCTAAGACAAATTTGTTCAAATATTTTTAGTCTTGCTAATATTTATGAACACGGATATTTAGTGATGTTATATGGCTTTGTTTAGTTTCTCCTCTGCTGTTCATAACATAAATTATCACAAATTGTTGAGCTAACCGATTGAGGGTTTTGTGACTTGTATCGTTCAAATTGGAATTCCTTTCATGATTAATTGTGGTTGACTAAAATTACTTAAGGATGGAGCATTTGATCATGATATCCTCAATATATTTTATAAATGTCAGTTAGTACATTCTAAAATTTGATTATAAGGTTATTTTTGTTATCTTCCCTTCCTTTTTTTATTTGAGTAACTTTATGAATATTACATCGCCTGATCTGTTCTAATGGGTATTTGTATCTTGATGACAATTATGATACTTTAGAATCGTTGTGAGTATGATGATTCTTTTTATTAATCCAGTCTAATGAAGTTTTTGTTTCTTTAGCTAGACACTTTAGTGGCTATTTAAATTAATTCATGGAAAAGAAAAATTGGTTTCTGTTAGGAGCAAAAACTGGAGAAAGGTTTGAGAAAGTTTCTTTTTATTAAACTTAGTTTTTAGTAGGGATCACAAGCAAGTCATATTACATTAATGGACTTTGTAGAATTATTACGCCACCGTCGCTATCTATATATTTAAGAAGATTTGTTCAAAAAATGAGTCAGGTTCAATTGTGATAAATATACAGAAACAATTAATTAAAATATGGCTCAACAGTTGTGCTAGATGTATAACCATTCATGAGCCTATACTTAACAGCTTAGAGTTGGTCCTTGATATAGTTAAGAATTTTATCCTTGCTGTCAATTGAATTTCAGCACAAGGTAGGAGGGTTATTGCATTGTACAAACCCCGTATTGACAGTCTCTTGCTCAAGAAGTGTGTTAGATTTTGTCCTTGGCAGTTTTGATTATCAGATGCAATTAAACAAAGATATTAATATTAATCTCACAGGTTTACAAGTTTGAAAATTTGCCTAGTACTACCTCGTGACAATTTAGCCTCTTAAAGAATCATTAATTCTTTTTGTGTGGTCCATGTAGATGACTTCATCTAATGAGATAAGGGTTTCTTCTTGATGTAAAGCATCATTAATTGCTATCTTACACGGTTGCATTTTCATGACTCACGTTATGTATCTTGAATTATATGCTTATTATTTTCTGCTGATCCATGTATTTTGTTTTCTCGGGGATTGGTTGGTATGATTGTTTACTTTCATTTGTTAGTTTCACATTCCTCATTCAGCCTCCTACAGTGGAAGTAATTGGTAAGGTCATGAAAGGTTCTATTTATAAATCCTTCATCCAGAACAATATTGTTGTTTATGAATGTTGTTGAATGTATGTAGAAGGTATACATAATCATCTCTGCCTATTCAAATCATGGAAATTTTAATTTAGTTATCTTTAATACAAGGTTGCTTCCCTGTTCCTTTTTTATTGGACTTGCTCATTAATTTTTCTCCTCAACTTGCAGGAGCTAGAGAAAATGTTATCCAGTGCTCCACCTCCTGAACCTAGATATCAGATTCGCCGAACATCATCGGCTTCATTCTGACATCTGTACCTGTAAGGACAGGTTTGTAGATATGAGCATCAAGGGATGCTTCTTTTAGTTTAATGTGAGTTGACAACAACCTTGTCTCTCAGGAATTGTAGGTATTTGATGCATTTGCATCCAACAGTTTATTTGTTTTTGTTATTAGGCTTGTCTAATTATAACACCTCAGTGAAATCCTTGTAGTAAAAATTTTCCTGGGGAACATTGAAGTTTTACCATTCATTATATAGCCTTTCTAATCATAGGTTGAGTTTATTATGAAATCTTGATAGTGGCTTGAATTTAGGGGATAGTATGCATGTTGAGCCTTACAATTTTTCAAGGTTGCTCTTAAAGGGATATGAACGGCAAATATGAACATCAACCATTATTTAAACAAAATTTTAAACCTTTTTCCATTTAGTGACAAAATATGTTGTGGAGTTAAAAATAATTTATTCATGAGAAGTTAATGTGGATTGATACAAGTGATTAAAATTTGGTATGAATCCTCCCTCGTCTTCTTTCATGAGTGTGGGTCTGAATTCTTCAGACGTTGGAATTCTTGCTACTTTTCTCACTTGATGGCTAATCATTTTTAGGGAGATTTTTTAATGTTTAGGAGCTAGTTTAGTAGCTACAAATGGCTGAAACTGTTTGCGGTTTGAGTTTGTGTAATAATCTTCTAGTAGATCTTTGTTAGTAGTTTTTTCAACATGCCATTGATGTCCTACTTGATTGCTTGGGTGCTTTTTTGTTAGGGGTAAAAAATTGGTCAGGTCGTTCCATAAGAGCCTACGACCTAGTTTATATTATGTCAGGTTAAGCCACAATTTTTTACTAAATTACCTATTCTTAGGTTTTTTAAACAGGATTAGGCTACTCTCTATAAGGCCTAACAGACCATCTTATTTAAGTAAATACAATTAATAATCTTTTGTTAATATTATTATATTTTTTAATAATATATTAAAATTATATGTTTATTTATCTTGTTTAATATTAAGCATTTGACCTATTTAAAGAATCAAACTTGTAATTTTATTGAAAGATAAATTTGTTTTATTTAAAGATTTTATTGTAAAATAAATTTCTAAATAAGTTATCATGAATGTCAAATTATATCTTAAAAATAAACTTATATTATATAAACAAGTTAGATAAAAGTCAAATTTATTCAGTCCTATTCAATTGCTTGAATAATACTAATTTGAATTTTCATAATTTATATTTTCTTTTATATAGATTTTTCTTCATTGACCAATTAACCTATTAATTTATTTAAAAATAAATCATAT
>JAMLFT010009796.1:0-12408 GCA_026544285.1 Pachyrhizus erosus
TTATATATATAGAGAGAGATAGTATATTAGATATAATAATGATAATTAAAATATAATATATATATATATATATATAATAATGAAAAAGAGTAAAAACTTACTAGGGACAATTTCTCCTATTATCGTGATTGTATATCCATCCTTATAGTTTCACTAATGTCAAATTGGGACCAATTGATAAGAACCCAAAACAAAAAAAAAAATGAAAAAGTTGATGTTATAAATATTTTTTAAATTGGATCAAGTAAAACTAATGTAACAAAGTTTATCTAAATTACAAAAATGATACTATATTTTCTTTTTACATCAATTTGTTAAAAAATAAATATAAAAACTTATTGTAAAATCTCAATTTTGCACTAGTGTCTATAACATCATTATTAGGAAATGAATTTTCCACAAAGTTATACAAATTTTGACTATCTTCAGTAATTTAATCTATAGGCCTTTCTTCAATAAGCATCTCCAACATTAGAATCTAGAAACTATACATGTCGTCATTCATAGATACCTCAAAACCCAATCCATACTCTAAAATATAGTGCAAAAATTGTTAATACTATATTATTAGTAAGTGAATATCAAGTTTTCATCAAAAGATAGGGAAATTAAAAAAAAAACACTAACTCAAGAGTTTAAAACATACATGGAGGAGTATAATCAATAATCCCCTTTATTTTAATCATACTTGTTTACTTAGAAGTGGTACCATTAATGATTGATGGAAATCTTGCTATGCCAAAATCACTCACATGAGTAATCATGTCATCATCAAGAAGGACATTATTTGGCTTTAAATCACAATCAATAATTGGTTACTAACATTCATAATGAAGATAATGTAATGCAAAGGTGACATCATTCATGATATTTAATCTTTGATCAAGGTTCAATGTTATTGGTTGCTTTGTACTTAATGTCCTTAAATGTAGCCATTGCTTTTAGCTTCCATTTTTCATTTACGCGCAAAGCAAGGCTTTAAACTATTAATCTTTGTAATCTATGCTAAAGCAACATATTAAATTTAAACCAGATTTCAATGTTTAATATTTGTAAATGCATTAAATTCAACAATGAAACTCTTATGAGCTCTTTCTTTTTGAAGGTTTAAGACCTTCATAGCAACAACTTTGTCTTCTAACTTAAGTGTTCCTTTCTAGACAAAGCTAAAATTACTAGACCTTATCAAGTTTGCAATTGAGAACCTACCAGTTCCATTATGTAGGCTTTGGTATGAAATTTTAGCTAATTGATCAATTTTCGGTGAATCCAAAATTGATTTTTTACTTCTTTTCCCCATCCAATAGATAGTTAGAATAATTTATAGCATGAAAAGAAAAGCAATCACTCTAACTATCATTGTTATCAACCTAAACCTATGTTTTGCAAATTTCTTACCTTAAACAGGGCACGGTGGTAGATGTAGTTATGAAATACCTCTACAAAGCTTACTATTTTCAATAACCACTAACCCACTTGCATCTTGAAAGACACCTTTAATTGATGCCTCACCATCCAACAAGTTAAAAGATACATTGAAATATTGTAAGAAAGAAATGTTTTGTAGAACGTTAGGAATTGATCTAGACAAATGGTTTTGTGAGAGGTCTAAACGTTGAAGCCCTTTGAGACCCTTTTAGAGATGTCAAAGAGGATGGTATGATTCCATATAAGGAATTCTCTTACAATAAAGGTACTCCAAAATTAAGCATTCTCTAATGGTTCCAAGAATGTCACCAAACAAATGATTTTTAGACATATAGAAAATCAATGTTTTTAAGGTTACCCATTTCTTTTGATATATTACCACTTAATGAGTTTTGGGACAAAGCCAAGTCAAATAGAGGGGAAAGGTAAAAAAATCTCTAAGGGTATAATTCCTGTAAGGTTGTTTTGCTAAAGACCTACAAGTTATAACTTTTGGCAATTTCTAATACTTGGAGGAATATTTCCTTTTAACATATTTGCTTCCAAACCCAAATAAAAACAATTGACTAAGGTTTCCTATGAAGGTTCCTATCTTTATTAACAACTTGTTTGTACCTAAATCTAACACTTGCATCTTTTGAAACTTCCCAAAAGTTGTTGGAATAATCCCACTAATGTAATTCTTTTCTGTTGTCAAGAGAATTAAGTTGGTTAGATTTTTTTTATTGTTGTAAGGATTTCTCTTGATATTTGATTACCTCCAATATATAATTGATTGAGTTCAGTGGATATATTGCTCAAGGAATTTGGCAAATGACCTCTAAAATTATTGTAGGTTATCTATAATAATTGCAATTTATTATGATTTGTCAATGATTTAAAAAAGTCCAATTCATTAGTTGAATTGTTGCCAGTATTGTTTTTATGTAAAACTGGAGTGTAAAGATCTTGTAGCTTCCCCAAACTTGGAACTTGTCCTGTGAAATGGTTATAATCAATATCAAGAATTGAAAGGATAAATGCATTATTGATGGAAGCTTGGATAGAACCTGAGATTTAATTTCCACCAATATAAAATCGTTGGAGATTAGGGAGGGTATGAAACATCTAGGGTGGAAGAGAACCATTAAAATGATTTTTTGTTTTTGAGATTATAGTAAGAAGTGACATATTATAAAGACAAGAATGAAATGTTCTAAGCAATTTGTTCAGACCCAATGTTACAAATGTCAAACTTTTGACATGACATATTTTTTATGAAATATCTCCTTTTAAGTTGTCATCAGTCACCAAACTATTCCTTATGATTTATAGGATTCTTCTTATTAAATGATTTTTAACAACATTCAAATATTGAAGCTTTTGAAGTGAGGTGATTTCAATTGGTATTTTGTCAATTAAATTGTTCCCATACAAGTATAAGATTTTGAGAAAAGTGCAATATATCAAGTTTGTAAGAATTTTCCTACCAATAGTCATTTGCAACATAGTGTTGTTGTAGGTGAGACAATTGTCCCAATTCTTGTGGGATTTCTTGGTAAAAGTTGTTTCTTATGATGTTGAAGGTTCTTATATAAGAGAGATTGCCGACATGTGGATATATGGATCCTTTCAACTTGTATTCTTACAAGTTTAACTCTGTAACTCTTTGATACATGCAATTGCATGTGATTTTAGACCAATTACAAAAGTGAATAGAAGTATTCTAAGAGAGGAAGATTTCATATAGGTCGGTGGATAAGAATTCGCTTAATTTTAATAGTGCCAAATTTTTCTAATGCAAAGATGAATATATTTAAGATAAAGCACAGTGAGTTCAATATAAAAAAATAAAACAAGTGGATGTGTATAGAATAAAATGTAAATAAAAAGAAAAATATTTATTTTAATAAAAAAATTAGAAGCAGATAAATGGTGATATTTCTATTCTTAGATAACCTTATATAAAATTTGATAGTTAGATGACATAAAAAAAAAAAGAAAAAAGAGCTAGCTTGTGGTTTATTCTGCCACTTTGATTTGACTATCAATATTAAAGATCAACCAATGAGATTTCCTACACATGGGCATTGCATCTACCACTGCCAAATGGTTAATGAATTAAAAGATATTGAAGTTTAAAAAGAGTAGATAGTTCCATAACATGCCTAGATATAATCAATAGAGACAAGAAAAAGAGTTATAGCTCAAAATGATAATTGATGAAGTATTAAACAATAGCAGTGTAAACTCTTATTCATATAGTCGCAAGCAAACTTAACGTACTTACAAAAATATATGACAATCCCTTACCCATAAAATACATAGTAACACTTAAAAATCACTGTAATAACCTTGAATAGTCTAAATTCAGCATGAGCATAATAATACATAAGCTGCTATTTATATCTATTAAGTTTATCATCAAGCTTCTTTATCTAATTTCATTCACCATGTCACCTCGATTAGTAATCTAGAATATATATATATATATATA
Source organism: Pachyrhizus erosus (assembly GCA_026544285.1). Classification (NCBI taxonomy): domain Eukaryota; kingdom Viridiplantae; phylum Streptophyta; class Magnoliopsida; order Fabales; family Fabaceae; genus Pachyrhizus; species Pachyrhizus erosus. Next base: position 3,905 of record JAMLFT010009796.1, read on the forward strand.
TATATAATTTATATTGAGAAATAATATTTTTAAAACTAGTAATTTAGTATGACGTCTCAAATCAAAATTTAAAATGCAAATTGGGATTATCTATTTAAGAGATAATATTTAAAAGAAATAGAAGTATAAAATTTCTAAAATACTTGATATTGAAAACCATATAACTTAGAAAATTGGATGACTTCATTGATGAATTCTTCCCTTTTTAGGAAAAAAAATAATCATATCAAGTATTAAGAAAGAGAATAAGTTTAAAAGAGTGTTTGGTTGCAGATTCACGACGTGAATTTAGTTAACCCTTTATATGTTAGCTTTCACATGTTTTAAAAACTTAATGTGATTTTTAGGCTTTAAGAAGTGTTCCCAAATACGCTATAAATGTCTTCATTTTCATGTGAGTACTTAAATTTAAAATATAAAATTAGTAATTGTTACAAACTTCTCCATAAAAAAACATAATAATGTCAATTGTACATATCGTTTTTACTCAAAGGATAAAATGGTCCAAATCAATGATATCATTATCATTTTTATTGCCATCACAAAATTATATATGAAAATTTTATTTCATACTGTATGGTTTTTCAAAAGCCTTAAATAAATTATGTTTTTTCGCACTTTTCTAAGGAGCAAATAGAAAATAATAATGAAATATATTGACACGATAAATTTCGCCCCAGTAGAAAATTATAATTACGCATTAATTATAAAGTTTAATTTTAATATATTATTAATGTAAAAAATTACATTATTAATTAATAAATAACACTTTAGAAATGAGTTATTAAGAATTATCATAAAAGTCAATGACTTTCAAAAATAAGGTAGTTCAAGATTAGTTGATATGTAAAAATACAAAAAATACGATGGACATATTCTAATTCAATTATGTAAACTGATATTAAATGGCAAAACTAAAAGGAGTGTAATGTTCTTTACAAAAGACCTTGTATTTGGATATCGTAATTTAAAATGTTTTATCTTTTTTAAAAAAAAATCTGAAATAGTACAGGGATTAAAAACAAAATAGTGACATATTTACAATATGAAAAAATTAAATCTTAATAAAATATTATTTAATAAATACTTAAATATCTAATAGACTTATTTAAGATTTTAATAAAAAATAAGTATTTAAGAGTAAAAACAAGCTAAACTTTTATTAGTTTAAATTTGTCTTGATTTAGAATTTATATAAGTTTAATTTTATCTATTTTTTTTATTACAAACTAATTTTTAAGACTTGGTTTGTGATGTTTAAAGGTTTGACTTATTAAAATAATTTTACATGAACATAAATCAAGAAGCATTTTATAATATCATAGTATTGAGTCACAATTGCAAGTGACAAAAAGTTGATTTGTACATTTGGCTTAGGCTGAAAGTTTACTTATATGATTTGACTGATTTGATTCTTAATCAAGTCACACTTGATTTAAATATGTCTTGTTTTGTTTAAAAAATTTAAGATCAAATAAAATTTAGTATTTATTATGAATTATTTTTTAATCTTAACTTGGTCATATTCAAATTCTGACTTAGTTTATCATCAAACTTTTAAATAAGACAAGTCATGTAAATAGGTATTAGACTAATTAGTTCTTCAAACATGTTGTAAGCCAATACATAATAAAAGATGTGAATACATTTTTGTCCATGTAAATGCTACTTTTTTTTTTTAGTTCCTATAAGTTATATTCCTTTTGTATTTAATGTAATTATATTCTTTTTATGTCATAAATTATGTCATTCTTATTTTTAATTGACTCAAATAATCTTTTGATCTTTGTAAAATATGATGTTTTTTTTTTCAGTCTTTTAAAGTTTTTTTAGTCTTTTAAAGATTTAAAATTTATAGCTTTAATTTTTGTTACTAAATAATAACGTTAATTGATAATAAAACATCAATAGTTTATTAACTTGTCACATAATCAAAAGTCTAGCAAAACAATCACACAAAAATTTATTTTAAATAAATGTGTGTGTTAGACTTTTTAATAATATAACAAATTAATAAGTTGTTAATGTTGCTATTACATTATCTATCAATGTTATTACTTGATAACAAAAATTAAAATAAAAAACTTGAAATATTTAAAAAATTAAAAAAAAAATCTTATTTCATATAAACTAAAATATTAAACTTTTTTAAACTATGTATTTTTTTAGTCTATTAATGATTGTGACATTTCTTTTATTAACATGACATTTAATAATATTATCATTTATTGACATGACACTCACCAATACTAGCAAGTGTTAACTACATCAAAGACTAACACAAAAAAATTAATAAAAATTTTAAAAATATATAAGAATTAAAATAAAAAATAAAAAATTACTAAAATCTAAAATATATTTAAGTCATAACATTATTATTTTCATAATTAATAAAAATGATGAGATTTCCAACATCTAGTTAAAATAATCTCTTCATTTATATCCTTTAAACAAAAGATTTATTTAAAGTTCAAAGTTGGAGTTAATACATTTATGACTATTGAGCAGTATTAATAAAATTTTCCTTCTTTTCTTCATCCTCAATCATAAAAAAGTTTTATAATCAATATTAATCAATTAAAAATAGTCGTAAATATACTTTTTAAATTAGTTATTAACTTATTATAAAAGCTAACAATCTTATTAATTATATTGACAATTTATAATTAAATAATAATAATAATTTTACATTATCAATATATTTAAATTAAATTAAAAAATTCTATATTAAAAAAAATGAAAAAGAATACAAATGTACTTGTATTTTAATTTGATCTTATGTTTTATTCATTTAAATTCTAATATAGTGTTTAGTTCAAATTTTAAATATATAATTATGTTAAATACTTAAAAAAAAGAGTTTTCTTATCTATATAATTTTATTCAACTCAAAAATAAAATTATTTTTCATGAAAGATGCATGTGATTTGTATTTTAAATTTATTTTAATTAAAATAAGAAATAAATAAAAATTATATAGATATATTATAATGAATTATTGACTTAAATATCAATTTAATATATTAAAAATAAGGTCATTTTAGTTTTTTTCTTTTAATTTTTTTAGTCTTTTAAATTTTTTATAGTTTTAGCTCGTACTATCAAGTTATAGTATTAAATAAGTCTATAAAAGTAACTTAATAGTTTTATGACTTATACGTCTTCATAAAGTCTAATAGGATAGTCACATATATATATATATATTTTAGAAAATTATGCTTTTAAATTCATATGTGTTGAAAACAGTCATTACACTAAAACTCAAAAATAATGACAAAATAATTTACATGTAATTTTTTAAAGTTTGTTAATAAAACATTAGTGATACTAGTAGTATAGATAAAAAATTGTCATTAGTATCAAATTTTTTGTCATTAACATTTCAATTTCTTGTAGTGAGTTAATAACATTAAATTAGTTAATAAAAGATTTAAAAATACAGTTTGACAAAAATTACAATTATCTTATCATACTTCTTAATGATGTGACTAGTAATTGAATTTTTAAATCTTTGTTATGTAATCATTTAAAGGATAAAAAAGACAAACAAAAAGTTACTTGATAATGAAGACTGAAACAATATTTTTTAAGGACCAAAGTAATTTTTTCTAAAAGATTAAAACAAAAAAAAAAATATTTTTCAAGGATCTAATTCATATTTAAACTTAAATTATTTATTAATTACCTTTTAATATAAACTAACATTATTGAGTTCTACTTAAATAATTTACTTTTTATGTTCTACAAATATTAGAATTTTAAAATATTTTATTTTTTGTAATTAATACCAAAATTTATTTAATTAATATTATATATTTGTAAACCCTTTTTTAAAATACTTTTTTCCATTTTCAAAATTAAAAATAATGTATTTATTACATAAAATAAAAGAACATTACTAAAATGAATACATAGTATAGCTAAATAAAATTTTGATACTTTTAAATTAATATTTTTAATTTTTATTGATTAAATTTATCTTTGATTTTATATTATTTTTATTTTTATTTGTAGTTAAGTTTTTAAAATTTTAATTACATTAATATATTTCTAATATAAATTAAGTTAAGGATAGTCTTAAAAACAAGTAAAATGATACAAATAAGAACTTGACTTTAATCTCCACTTATTGGTAGAACCAAAGTTATGAAATAAGGTGACCCTACCTGTGACATGCAAGTAGAACCAACATTATAAAATTTTTTAACCTAAAAACAACAAAAGAGAAAGTCTTACAAAAGAAAAAACACTTAATTCATTCAAATCTGAGTTATTTTCTTTTATATAAGTTCCTATTTATAGAAAATTAGAAAAATAAATAACAGAAACAAATCTTAAATAAATTTAAACTAAATATAAGATAATAGAAAGTAAATCTTTAAAAAATCATAATCTTACCTAAAAGATAAAATAAGATTATTGTCCTATTAAAGAAAATAAACATTAAGATAATATAAAAATATATCCTAATAATAAATGCTAAAAAAATCTTTAATATTTTCAATTTCATCTACTTGTTGAAAAATGATTCATTTTTGTGTAACCTTTAATCCATTTTGTTTTGAACATATTTTGATATTCATAATTAGGGTTTACAAAGTTTGTTTCATCATCTATCTGATTCTTGGACCTAATCATGGAACCTCCAATTTCATAAAAAAAGTGTCTTTGTATTGACTTGTTGGGTCGTCTTCATCATTTCATCCTTCTTTGAAAAATTCGTATTCGAATCAAGTTTATCACCTACATCAAATAAAACGAGATTAGCCACATTAAATGTAGAAATTATATTACCATATTTATTTGCTAAATCCAACTTATAAGTGTTGTCATTTATTTGCTTCAACGCTTAGAATGGTTCATTTCCTTTTGGATGCAACCTGGATTTTCTTTCACTATGAAACCTTTCTTTTCTCAAATGAATCAAAAGCCAATCTCTAGAGTCAAAAATCACTTTGACATAACCCTTATTTGTTTGCTTTGCATATTGCTCATTCCTCTTCTCAATGTTGGCTTGAACCTTTGCATTTAACTCCCTAACAAAATTTTCCTTATGCTTTACATCTAAATTACCATACTCATTAGTTAACAATGATAAGATATCTACAAGATTCAAAGGATTAAAACCATACATAACTTAAAAAGAGAATAATAATAAGTAGTAGGATGAACATAACTATTGTAAGCAAATTCAACATGGGACAAGCATTTCATCTATTGTTTCAAATTCTTTTGAATGATAACATGCAACAAGAAAGTAAGTGTTTTATTTACAACTTTAGTTTGTCCATTTGTTTGAAGATGTGCAACAGTAGAAAATAAGAGTTTTGTTTCTAGCTTATTCTGCAAACTTCTTCAAAAATGACTTAGGAACTTCACATCTTTATCACTCATGGTTCTAAGCAATCCATGTAAATGCAAAACTTCTTTAAAGAATAAATCAACAATACGTGTTGCATCATTGGTTTTAGAATAAGTAATGAAATGTGTCATTTTACTAAAATGACAAAAAAAAATTGTTGTCTTTTCCATTTTGAGATCTAGGCAATCCTAAAACATCAATCCAAGATTGATTAAGCACAAACATAGGAGTATAGAAATCGTGAGACATGACCTTAAGTTTCACTTGTTTACATGTAATGAATGCACTTATTACAAATAGTTTGCACATCATGTTTCCACCTTCTTAGCTAGCGTGACAGCTAAATGGATTGATGATTTATCAATGGCCACAGGCCAATTCAAATCGGCTTAGAAGTAGAAAAATAGGGTGAAAGTATCCCAATGTTAGGCCAATAAAAATGTTTATACAAAATTTATGAAGTCTTTTTAACTCCAAAATGTCTCGTCAATCCACCACCATGAGTTTCTTTAACATTTCACGCCAAGAACAAAGAGACACACAAAACTTATTGTTCTTAAACAAGAATTCATCTTGCTTGTTATAGCCCCAACAACATGTTTAGAACATGAATCTCATACTTGGCCAAATTTAGAATCATTGGCATATAATTCTTTCGTAATCTCAAAATCAAGTAACTTAGTTTGCAAAAAAGTAAGTAATGCGTACCTTCTAGATAATGCATTAGTCACAACATTTTTCTTACCATTCTTGTACTTGATCACATGGGGAAATATCCTAATGAATTTCAACCACTTGGCATATCTCTTTTGAAACTTACCTTGAGTTTTCAAACACTTCAAACTTCGATGGTTGGAATGAATTATGAACTCCCTTAGGCACAAGTAGTGTTGTCAATTCTACAAAGTTCTTACTTCAATACAACTCATTGTCATTGTTAGAATAATTTAATGTTGTTCTACTAAGTTTTTCACTAAAATATACAATTGGTTTAGAGTCATGTATCAACAAAGCCCTTGTTCCAAACCAACACTAGAGACATGACATTCAAATTCACAAGTTTTTATCAAAATTAAGCAAACAAAGCAGATGTGCATTGATTAGCTTATCTTTTAACAAATTAAAGTTTTTTCATACATATCATCCCATTTGGAAACAACTTTCTTTCTAAGAAGTTCATTAAAAAGTGCAGCAATAAAACTAAAGTTCTTTACAAACCTTTTATATAAAGGTCCTAAACCATGAAAGTTTCCTACTTCATTTGCATTCTTAATTGTAGGATATTCTCTAATTGTCTTTACCTCTTTTTCATCTTGCAAGCTTTTAAAACTTTGATAAGTCATTCAAGTGTCTAATCTTGTATTCAGAGTCTTTCAAGTTCCTTCAGAAGATAATCATCACTTAAAAGTAAAGCGTTAGAAAAACACAAGAGTTTGCATTCTTCCTTTAAAGCCACTTCTTCAATTTTCTTGAAAAAATATTCATCATAATCAAATAATGGATGAGCATAGAAATAACTTTATTCTTCCTTTTCTCTCACCTTTTATTTTTCTCTCTATTCTTTCTCTTTCATCTTTTTTCTAGTAATTCTTTTTCTTTCAACTCTTTCTTTTTCTTCTCCTTTTCTTTTAACTCATTTTCTTTTTGTTCTTTTTCTCTTAATTCTTTTTCTCTTAACTCTTTTGATTTTCAGATTTTTCTTCACTTTTTATTTGGTCTTCAAAGACTTTCTTTGGAGACAACGGAGAAATTTTAATTTTTTCCTCATTGTGAACAAAAGAGAACTTATGTAACTTTACCCATGTACAAATAGGTCTTTCTCCATATTTATGCCTACTACTTACAAATTGATTCTACCAAATACTAGCATAATCAATGAATTCAAAAATGGATAGTTTTACCTTCTCCTTCTCCAAAAAGTAATGATATTCAAACACATGTTCAATTTTTCTTTCTCATTCTAAATACAATTATGGATCATTTTTACCTTGGAATGATAGAATTATCACCTTAATATTTTCCAAATGATTGTCTCTTATTGATTCATCTTTTCTTTTTATAATGCTACAATCAAAATTATGCTTTTCCTCTAGTTACAAAAGTGTGTATCCTTAAATTTTTAGATTTAGCTAAGGATTGAAGACTATCTAATTTTACATTTAAAGTCTTGAATTGATCTTGAATAACCTTTATGAACAACTTGAGTTAAGGATCTCCTTTACTCATGATTAAAGTGTTGTAAAACAATTGAATTAGAAAAAAATATTATCCTCACACAACACTCTCTCACATATTGACACTCAAACTATGTTTTAGTCACTTCTATTTTCGCTCAAATTGACTTTTTTTTTTCTCTAATACTCACACCTTATGAACTCTCAAGTAAGAACCTTTAAGGATGATTTTACAAAACAAAAAATAGTAGAAAATGGTGATATGATTAAAGAAATGAAGATATATAGAATTAACAAAGAAGTAACAACATAATTGACACTTTCGTGAGTATTAGAATATAAGATCAATTGACATTTTTTAATAAGATAAAATTAAAGAAAGATGTATAAAACTAAATAAGAACATAATTGACACTTTTTGTGAGTATTAAAATATAAAATCAATTGACACTTGATTTTAATGAGACAAAATCAAAGAAAAGTGTATAAAATTAACTAAAAATAAGAACATAAATAAAATATATTTGAAGCAATAGATTGAGTATCACTCAATTTTTTTTTTCAATATGGATTTCTTTTTCAAAATTTACCTTTTTTTTCTCTTTTGTTTGCATGAATGTTTTTTGCTCTCAAAAGATAATAAAAAAGAAGAAAAGAAAGACGACAAAAAGAACATAACAAAAGAAAAATGAATAGAACAAAAGAAATAAATTAACAACATAAACAACAAGGATTGAAAAAAAAAACAAACTAAAATAAAGATAAATAAAATCTCTTAACTTTTTGGGTCGTCATCATCAATTTCTTAAATACTTTTTGAATTATTTACTATATACTATTCAATGTATGTTTACTTTATTAAATTATTTTTTTTATAAAATATGTTTTATTTATAGAAAATACTATTAAAAATAATATATAATTTTTTAAAATACTTTATCTTTTATAATTAATGCTTAAATTTATTT
>JAMLFT010009797.1:0-12407 GCA_026544285.1 Pachyrhizus erosus
AAGATTTTTATTTAAAATATGACATAAAGTTAAATTAGAATAAATGTATTTATGCTATTAATTTATAAGGTAAATTATTTTGATATCCCTTGTATTTTACACAAATTATATTTAACACTATTCTTTTTTATTTTTTTTATATTAACCTTCTTAATGTTTGAAAATATTAAACTTACACCCCTTTATATATTATACTAACCTTCCTTGATGTTTAAAAAATATTACACTAACATCCCTTATGAAGAATATTAATATAATGGTTAGAAAAACAAAAATATGTATAATTCGAAAAAACTTCAAGAGGTTTTAATGTAATTTACTCTAATTTAAATGTTGATATCACAAAATTTATACTATAAATTTGAATAAGAATATATATTTGTATTACCATTTTTTCAATTTGATTAGAAATATTTATGTTATCATTTTCAAATTATGAAAATTGTATTGATTATAATTGTCTTAATTAATATAATTATATTTTTTATGAATTAAAAATAGAAAATATTGCTTGTATTTCAAATCAAATTTTTTTAGATATATTTACTTAAAATAAATTTCGTGGGATTGTTAAATTTAAATTGACTATAAATTTTAATTGAAATATTTTTAATAAATTAGAATCAAAATATATATTATATTATCAATTAAGATGTTCAACTTTAAATTTATTTTATTTTAGAATCAAAATATAGATTAGTATTATTGATTAATTTTAACCATAATATATAATTTTATTATACATTAGAATGTTTAAATCGTGATTGATTCTCATAATTAAGTATTTTATAATTAAATAACCACCTAATTGCTATAATATGTGTTTTTATAAATTAAAATTGAAAAAAAATTATGTAGAAAAATTCTTGATATACATTTACATAAAATAAATCTCATGAAATTTCTAAGTTTAAATATAAATTTTTATAAATTTAACTCAAAATATATATTAGTGTTATTTATTTATTTATTTATTTAAAGCAAATTCATCTTAAAAAATTTCTACATGAAATACAATTTCTATTTTTAATTCATAAAAGTACATAGTTATAATAATGAGTTAATTAAATTTTTAGTTCCGCAACTTTTTCAAATTTCAATTTTTAGTCTCTAAATTTTGTTAACAATTTTTAGTCCCATTATTTTTCTATTACACAAAATGGTTCTTGAAGTTAAGTTTGACTGTTAAAGTGATGAGGTGTCATTAATTGACTAAGTTAGTGATGCCACTTGGTTGCCACTTAGGCACCAACTCACTTGCCACATGTCTTAAAATAATTGATTATTTGAAAGATGATTTGTTTGGTAGACTTAAGGGGATACGAAGGACTTGAGTTGGATTTATTACGAGATTTAGGTTTTTAAAATTTTAAAGGAGGACCTAAGTCTCTTGTGATCCTAAAAAGAAAAATTGGGCAATATTTAAAACACAAGATTAATGTTGAGGTTCTTTTTTAGTATATAAAAAAGATATCATGAAGAAAACTCACTTGGTTGAATGGTACAGGAACACAACACAACCATAGGAAGAATTAGAACCCAAAAGTATTTTGGACACTAATTTCAAGGAGATTGATGATAATATAGTATTTGCTTATCACAAGTTGGATTTGTGAAGTACATGATATAATAGTTATAGGAGGAATTAAGAATATGATTGTTAGATTTGAGTTTTTTTTTTTTTTTTGTTATTGTATGTATTTTGAAGGGATATGGTTGATCAAGATTTGGTTATCATTTTGAGATGTGATTTTGAGTTCGTGACTTGGTTTACCTACAATGACCTTTACTTAAATGTAAGACAACTTTATTTAATGAGATATTGGTTAATGTATAACAATTCATTTTAAAATGATATTTACTTTTCACATGTTAGTCCACTTTATTTAGATAGAAAGTGTATTGTTGTCCCACTCTTATAGGACCAATATTCAATGTGTTTAAAAAGTCTTGGCATTTTTAATGTATTGCAATTCCTTAGTTCCACTACCCACACCAATTCAACACAAGGCTTAGTATTCAATAAAGACATTTTTCATTAATAAATACACACTTTTCATAATTATCATAAAGGTCATAAATACATTGTCACTTTCTTAATGGTCTTGAGGCTAATACAATCTACCCCACCAAATCATACATACCAACCACAACACTCGTTCATCCTTTACTCCTACTAATTATATAAGCATGGCAAAATACAACCCCTCTCACATACTCCAAATTGCTTTACTTACTAACTAAGAAAATACTAGATTCCCTAACCAACAAACAACAAGTACAAAATAGGATCACCAATTGTCACACTCAACAAAAGCATCTCAATGCACATGCACATGCCATGCTTGTAAACATCATCCCTACCAGTGCACATATAAGAAAAAACAAAATAATGTCCATTTTTTTTTCTTGTTTTAACTACTTTTGGAGCTTCAAAATATTTCTATTATGTAGTTTCATAGCTTTTACAAATGTTGAATCACTCTCATCTTCACGAATGTCTTCTTCCACTCATTGGAAATAACTATAATTAACTTTTTGTATAATGTCAACAAATGTTCAACTTCACAATTAAAGTTTAGGTGTAAATCTCAAGAAACATCACATTACTATCCAATTTAGACATCTTCAAAACCTTCTACTTGGCTTTTTACAGATTGTTGAAGTTAGCATAATCACTCTTTCCACACAATTGCACAATGTATCCCATGAAATATGAACGTGATAACAAATTTCTACTCATGGAATGAGTTGCAAATCTCCTCATGCTTTGTCAACACATGATTTGAACAAGATAGATGTTAAAAAACTTTAGAGAGAGAGACAATGACAAATGTGCACAAAGAAATAAAGGAAGAAGATGAATTGCATCTAAGTTAAATTATTCCACACTTATCCTTTTAATATTTTCAATTATTAAAAATACTTATTATTTATAATAATTGCCTTCATTATATGTGACAACTGTAACAATCAAGTGGTATCATTAAGTCAATTGATGACACCTCATCACTTAATAGTCAAACTTAACCTTAAGAAACATTTTGTTTAATTAAAAAACAATGAGACTAAAAGTTGTAAAAAAAAAAATTTAGACAAACTAGAAATTGAAATGTGAAAAAAATTGAGACCAAAGACTTCATTGACCCTTTTTTATTTTTAGATGTTACTTTTCAATCTTGCTAGAGTCATGAGCAAGCCAAACTTAGCTTTCTTCATGGATTCCTTTGTCTTTACTTGAATGACGATAGATATCAACTCGCTATATCTAATCCATCCAGCAGATTGTAGGAAGTCTTGATAACATTAAATTAAGAAGGCATCATGAAAGGGTATCTCCAAAACACAGTAGATCAAGTAGACATCTCCCAAGTCAATTTGACAATTTGTCATGGACTTCAGTTTAATGAAATAGTAAATCAACTTTCATAATATATGCTCAAACTCCAATAACACCTTAGTTAATCTCTTCACAAACTCCTCCACGTTTAAAGTGTGTTTGCTTTGCAGCATTCCCAGTTTCCAAAGCACATCCAACCACCAATCTTTATCTCATGGTGGATTTGCATTGAACATAACTCAACTGCTTCTCAACCGTAGCCTTAGTCAAACTGACTCCAATAGAACACTACTTTAAGATCATGTAACAAACATCATACAATCGACGATCTTTTCATTAATGCTCTATTATCCATACAATATACACACACACAAAAAAAAAGTTGTTAAAGTTATAATCAAGCTCCGTGACATCACAATAATGAAGATCTCATTCTAAATATCTAAAGAACTTGAATGCAAGATGCATTAGATCATATTGATAAATTGTTCCTCAAGTACACAATGTCATTGAAATCAAACAGTCTGGATTCTAGTAGAGCCATTTCCTTGTTTCAACTTGTATTCTTTCTTCATTTCCTCCAAAACGGAATCATTGGTGCTGTAAAAGAGTTAACGAGAGATATCAATTCCACATTCATAGCCACACAATTATACTAAACTGCATCTTCAATATTTTACAGCATACAACTTTGGTTATATAGGTAATGAAGTTGAAGATAATGGGCAGCAAGAGAGGCAGTAGGAAATCAAATTCACATGAAGAACAAGAATGATAAAGATTCGATCCTAACACATAGTATACAAGTAAAACTGTACATTGGTAACAAAAGAATACATTAAATACTAAAGTAAAACAATCTGATATGTAAATATGAATAAGTACGTTAGTTAGTTACTTAGTCAGCCACTTAGTTTGGATTTTATGACTGTTGGGTAGCAGCCTATAAATAAGTTTGGGAGTTGTATGTTAGACAGAGCCTGAATGATAATAACAGGGTGAAGTGCACAGTTCTTTGATCTCTCGGTTTCTCTTCTCTTTCCTTCTATCCTCTCTATACTGTTTTCTTCTCTCTTTCCCTTTATCTATCTGTTTATTTCTCTTTCCCACCTAAATTCAATAACAGTGGTATCCAGAGCTGGCTGTCCATGGCCACTAGACCAGAATCCTTTAACCCATGGGCAAAGAAACAAGATCATAGACAATGATGTGTGATATGGAAGAAAGATTTGTTCACATGGAGCAAAAGCTTGCAAAGATTGATACACTATCAGACATGGTGGAGGGCATTTCTAATCAGCTTCAAGGGCTAATGTGTGAAAGGGATAGTGCTTCTTCCATCAATCATGAACATGATCACAGAAATAGGCGCGACCATACACGCCATCAAGATCACTTCCAAGGTAGACGTGCTGATTCTAACAAAAGGGAGTATTGGAGGTCAACTCAATTTACAAAGATGGAATTCCCAAAATTTCAGAGGGGAGATGTTCTTGCTTGAATACTCAAGTGTGAAGATTCTTTGAGCTGGATGAAACCCCTAATTTGACAAGAAGGTTAATATGGCAAGTGGGATTTACACTGCAACTCCTCATTGACAATGGCAGCATCCATGATTTCTTGGACTATGATTTGGCCAAGAGGTGGGTATGGAAGGAGAAGGGGGCAGTATTACCCACAGTGGAGTTAGTTGGAGGAAAAAGATTGAAGGTGCATGGTATGTAGAAGAATTTTAAATTGAAAATACACGGTGAAGATTTTACCTTTGATTTGAGGATGGTGTTGCTAATCTTGAGAGAAAATCATTATTTTGCAAAAAAAAAAAAAAAAAAAAGGTAAGTGCACATTTGCAGCCAACAAGGTGGAGTATTTTTGGGGCACATTATTAGTGAGGGAAGGGATTCTACAGATGTTAAGAAGAATGAAGCAAATAAGTGATTTGCCAGAACCTAGGAATATGAAGCAGCTGAGAGCATTCCTCAGGCTGGCTGGTTATTACAGGTGCTTCATCAAGAATTATGGAGCTTTGGCCAAACCATTAACCAGTTTACTCAAGAAAAATGGGTTTAATTGGTCCAAGTCAGCATCTCAAGCCTTCCCAATTACAGAAAATTGTGCTTGTTTTAGCATCAGTTTTAGCACTCCCCAACTTTTTAGAGGATTTTGTCGTGGAAACCAATATTGTTAAATAGCAGCCATGGCAGCATTATGGTGGGATGCAGTGGCGAAAATCCTTCTGGCCGCCATGACTTGGCTGTGGTGAGGCAGATTTCAGATGGTGCGCCATGGTGGCCGCTTTTCGTGTAGTGACTATAGCATCATCAACGGCTATGGCAGAAAAAGGAGAACTTGGGTTTGTCAACCCAAAGAAGATGACCGTTTTGGGTCATGTAACCTGATCTAGCCCAGCTCGAAACCCATTTTTTTTTTAAATGAATAGGTCGGGTCGTATGACCCAACCCAAAGTCGACCCAATCCAAAACTTTCAATTTTAGGGTTAGCCGCGAACAACAGACTTCTGAAGTTGCTAAATTTTTGTGAAACTTGTCGTCAACATCTTACCCATCAGAAGCCAACAATGCTCTAGCCACTGGAAACCATTGCAAACAATGCTCCAGCCACTGGAAGCCGCTGCAAATGACGCCCCAACCACCACAAGTTGTTGTAAACACTCTCTAGGCAGTGCAAGCCACCATGAACCTCGCTTCAGGTAGCGCAAGCCACCGCACACGACGCTCCAGCCACCACAAGCGGCTGCAAACCTCGCTGCAGGGAGCACAAGCCACTGTGAACCTTACTGCAGGAAGCCCAAGCCACTGTGCATGATGCTCCAGCCACCATAAGCCGCTGCAAACCATAGTCCACCTTCCAGCCACTGCAAGCCACCATCGTCTTTTGTTTCTTCTTCTCTTAAACCTCTGTTTATTCAATTGTACCAGAGGTCACCATGGCAACTAAACAAGGCACAAGGTCATCCAACAGAACTGATCCAGGTTGGAAGTATTGTCATCTCATTAATGATTCAGACACCAATACTTTTGTCTGTCATTATTGTGGAAAGATTACAAAAGGAGGAATCACTCGAGCCAAATATCACCTAATGGGAATAAAAGGCAATGTTGTTCCTTGTAGCAAGTGTCCAAAGGAAGTCAAACAAGAACTTTAGGAAAATGTTAGGCAGAAAGAGAAGGGAGATAATTCTGAATTTCCAAATGTGGCCTATGATTTGTCATCTAAAGATGAATTTTCAATTTCCACCTCAACTAGTAATGTTAAAGGCAAAAACAATATTACTAAAAACCGGCCCATGGTTGTTCTATTATGTTAGATGCATGGACTGATAGGAGGTAACGATGCCTAATTAATTTTTTGGTGAATTCTTTTGTAGGGACAATGTTTGTGAAGTTCATTGATGACTCTAAATTTGTGAAGATAGGAGAAAAAATATTTGAGTTACTTGATTCCCTTGTTGAGGAGATTGGAGAGCACAATGTTCAAATTATCAAAGATAATGGAAGCAATTATGTGTTGGCTAGTAATATGTTGGAAGAGAAAAGATCACATCTTTATTGGATTCTATGTGCAGCTTATTGCATAGACCTTATGCTTGAAGATATTGGAAAACTTTCTTTAATAAATAAGACAATTCAAAGGAGAGTTAGTTTTGTTGGCTTTATATATAACCATAATAGTATCTTGAGTTTGTTGAGACATTTCACCAACAAAAGGGAATTAATAAGACATGCAATTACAAGATTTACTACTTCTTTTCTATAATTAAAAAGGCTTCATCAAGAGAAAAGAAATTTGAGAAAGATGTTTACTTCTGATGAATGGAACAAAAACAAGTTATACAAAGAAGCTAAAGGGAGGCAAGCTACTAAAATTGTACTTATGTCTTCTTTTTGGAATCATGTGGATTTTACTCTCAAAGTTATGACTTCTCTTGTGAAAATCCTTCAACTTGTTGATAATAAGAAAAAGCTAGCTATGGACTATATCTATGAAGCAATGGAGAAGGCCAAAGAAGCAATTATGAAGTCTTTTGAAAACAATGAGTAAGTACAAAGAAGTGTTTGAAATCATTGATAATAGGTGGAATTGTCAACTTCATCGACCATTATATACAGCTGGTCACTTCTTGAATCCTGAGTTCTTTTATGCCAACACGGACTTGGAATATGATTTGGAAGTTACTAATGGGTTATATGATTGCATCAAGAGGTTGGTGCTAAGTAAGGATGTCCAACAAAAGATTCTACATGAGTTGTCAATTTATAAGAGTATTAATGGTCTCTTTGGTTCTAAGTTTGCAAAATCAAATAAGAAAATCATAGTTCCTGGTGAGAAACTATGAAAACAACTATTATTTTAAGTTTTTTAAGTTTTTTAAGTTTTAATATTTAAATTTTAAGTCAAAGCCTTTGGTTTTGTAGTTCAATGATGGAAAATGTATGGCCAAGCAGCTCCAAACTCGCAGAAGTTAGTTGTAAAGATTTTGAGTTTAACATGTAATGCATCAAGGTGTGAACACAATTAGAGTGTTTTTGAGCAAGTAATAATCGTGGTTTATATTTCATTTCATTACTATTTAGTTGTAGGAAGAAACTAATGAATCCTATTCTTATTGAATGCATATTCATTCCAAAAAGAGAAATAGGTTAGAACATAAAAAATTGCATGATTTGGTTTACATTAAGTATAACCAACAACTTGCTCAAAGATATAATATTAGAAATGAAATTGATCCTATTACACTCAATGACGTTGATGAGTGCAATGAGTGGTTAGTGGGACAAGTGGATGATGATAATGATGGCGGAGGGAATGAGGTGGTTTTTGCTAATGATCTCACTTAATTGGACAACTATTTATGAAGTTTCACGAATTGAAGAGCCAAGAATTTATACAAGGAAGACAAGTAAAAAAGAATAAAGGAGCCATCAAGTGTTGGTATTATTATCTGAGCTGCCCAATTTTCCAAGAAAAGTCCAGGTGCAACTACAATGTCAACAGGAAAAGGGAAAGCCAAAGAGGTTCAAGTTGATGAAGAAATAGAATTTGAGAGCTTTGAGTTTTAGGA
The DNA here is from genome assembly GCA_026544285.1 of Pachyrhizus erosus. NCBI lineage: Eukaryota > Viridiplantae > Streptophyta > Magnoliopsida > Fabales > Fabaceae > Pachyrhizus > Pachyrhizus erosus. The sequence goes on from JAMLFT010009797.1 coordinate 8,424, forward strand.
AACTGAACAACTAGCTATCTTTGATGAATCTGAAGAAGAGGAGGAAGGATATGCCCCACTAGATAACAATGAAACTGATTATGTTGGGATTGAGGAAAAGCCAGAGGATTAGCAAATTAGGACATTTTATCTTTTGTTTTGAAAGCAATTGTGCTTTTTTATCATTTTGTATTTTTTTGAAGTTTTAACTTTGTGTTTTAATTTCAGTTTTCTGATATTTGATTTGAAGTTTTGAATATTATTGTTAATTTTATGGCTATTTGAGTATTGGTCAGTATTTACATGTTGTTTTAGTATTTACATTTGTTGTTTCTTTAATGTTTTTAATTATGTTTACTATTATATATACTTTTTTTAGTATTTTATATGTGTATATATGTTTGTCTGCCATGGCTTCTGCCATATGCCGCCACACTATCCACCATATGCATATGGTGGATTTTGGGCTCTACGCCATGCTCCATCATCCACTATTGACAACACTGATGGAAACAGATGGTTGTGGAGATGGAATTGGTGCTGTATTTATGCAGTAGGGGCAGCCTTTGGCATTTTTCAGCAAGGCACTAGCACCAAGGCATCAGTCCCTTTCCATCTATAAGAAAGAATTGATGACTGTGGTCTTAGCAGTGGAGCATCAGCATCAATATCTAGAGAGGTTTATAATTTGAACAGACCAATAAAGCTTAAGGTATTTGTTGGTCAGATGTTTTGGTTGGCAAAGCTAGCAGGGTATGACTATGAGATTTGGTACAACGGTAATGCTAATGCTGTGGCTGATGCAACTTCTAGGCTGTCATGTCAGAAGCTAATGCGCATGGCACTTGATGCTTAGAAAATTGAGAAGAGTTGGGAGCAAGATATAGATTTGCATGCCTTAATCTCTCATTTAAATCAGAAGGGAGGTAGTTTGGGACGCTACGCTTGGGATGGTCAGTTTTTGAGGAAGAAAGGAAAGTTAGTAGTGGGCAGTGGTGTTGAGCTGAGGCAGCAATTATTGGAATAGATGCAATCCAGCACTCAAGGAGGACATTTGGGAATGCAAGCAACATATCAGATGTAGAAATCTCTATTTTGGTGGGAAAAGATTATTAAAGATGTTCAGGATTTCATTAAACACTGATACATGTGCATGGTGTAAGTATGAGACAATTGCTACCCCTGGACTTTTGCAGCCTCTTCCTATTCCTAATCAGATTTGGGAAAGTATTACAATGGATATTATTGAGGGCCTTCCAAATCCAATGGCAAGAATACTATTTGGGTTATTATTGATTGTATGAGCAAGTATGCCCATTTTGTGGCCCTTTCACTTCCATATACAACAGCAACACTTGCTCAGCATTTCATGGATCAGACATACAGACTACATAGAGCACCAAAGGAGATAATTATTTTTAGGGATCCTGTTTTTGTAAGTAATTTTGGAAATGAATTTTTGTCAAGTTTGAGGCTTGTATTAAAATTCTCTTCCTCTTACCATCCTGTTTGAAATTCAATACCCTTGAGGGCAAGGGTCTTCTTTTGGGGGAGGGGTATTAATATGCAAATATGAATAAGAAAAGGATGTTAGTTAGTTAGTCAGCTACTATTAATTAGGATTTGATGACTATTGGATAGCTGCTTTAAATAAGGTTGGGCTGTTGTGTGTTCGACAGAGACTGAATGATAATAAGTTTCTCCTTTTCTGGATTTAATGCTGCAGAATTTTACTGCAAGTACAAAAGAACAAATCAACATAATTTATTCAGGGAAGAGAGTTTTCTAATGGCTAACATGCACAAGAGACAACACGAAGAATATATGTCACTAAATTGTGAGCAATGTAAAGTAATAGTAAACTTGATAAGAAAGCACAACAATACACTAAGACCTGTTCTTATGACCATGGAGAGTAAACAAACCAAGAATAAACCCCTAAACCAATCCAACAAAGATTACAGTATCACTACATTAGTGCTCCAAAGAATTTAGTTACCAAATTAGTCTATCAAATATGTAAATTAGTTACCAAATTCAATATTTTATGTCCCTAATTTAGTCCTATATAAGAATGAAACTGATGACATTTATATCTTTGAGGGAGTAATTTGGTGACAATATATCTATAATAGACAAATTTAGGAGATTACTTTGAAAAGAATTGAGTGAGCACAACTTCAACAGAAACTTCCCCCAAGATATGGGCAAAATGTAAAACTTAGGGCCTTTTTGGTTTGAAAAATGTTTCCCATTTTCATTTTCTATTTTCACTTAATTACAAAAGTGCTACCTAGTTTTCATTTTGTTTCATATTTTCAAAGATTCATATAGGACATGGTGAAAACAACATCCGAATATTTGAAAATAAGAAACATGGTGAAAACAAGGTGGTGTTTTGTAATTATTAATGAAAACCAAAAACATAGGTAAAGGCAATTAATCTTAAATGAAAGACAAAACTCTACCTGTTTCTTCAACAGGCTAAAACTCACTTTGTCAATTCACCTTTGAATTCAACCTTACCTATCCCTTGTCCCAAGAGAGGTATCTTGATATATTTGATATTTTTACTGAATATAAACTAAGACTAATAAACCCTACTGAAACACACTAAGAACTTAAATTTTCAATTCAACTATCATACAAGGATTCCTGATCAACACAATGAGATGTACAGGCACTAACGGAGAGAATTGAGAATGAAATGAATAGCCGACAGTTACAAATAGTGCAAAATGATGACAATTATATAAAGTTCAATTTTCAAATAGTATCAGTATAGAGAATTAAAAATCACCTTATATGTGACTTTTAAAATAATTATCAGCATATATGACTATCTATGATTGGATGAATATCTAAAATAACTTTCACTTGAACAAATGCATTCAACTTGTCTAGAAATCAAATTCCCCTTTTATTGTTTTCAACGAAAAAATCCAATAATTGAATCAAAGGAATCAAATCAATGATTCAATGATTGATTTCACAACAGCGCTTACAATTGGTGAAGACAATCATTCAACTCCTTAGCTTGTTGGCGACAGCGCCACGCAACTGACAGTGTTCTCCCCAGAGCGCATTCAGCATACTTTGATGTGTAATGATCGCACTCTTTAAGTGCCTTCTGCTTCATTTTGCTACGCAAAGCTGCAAATTTGATTCACAATAATTTCACCAATAAAAAAAAGCTTGATCAGAATCGTAACGCCATTTTGGATTCAAATGAGAACTACCCATCTGGATTAAACCTAGTTTTAATGCAAAGGGTTTGCATTTCTTCTTCCAAAATGATAACTTTCTTATTTTTGTAAGTAAACAAACAGTGAGTTTAGGGTTTATAGATTAAGAAAATAATAGGTGGTACCTTCTTCCTCTTTCTTCTTGACGTGATTCTGGCGTGCGTCTTGAATGTAACCCATTAATGAGATTGAGATTATTCTCAGAGGTTCAGTGAACAAAACTCAGTTGCAGTCTCCAGAACAGAGGGTTTTTTCAGTAAAATGTAAAAAACAGAAACAGAGGGGTTTGACTGAGTAGCATGCGTAAGTAAGTTATTATTTATTTATTTTCTAACTTTAAAATAAGGGAAAAAAAACTTAGAATTATTTTTTAGAGTTGAGAGAGAATGAACCGCAGGGAAGAGAAGGAGAGAGAATTGCCTGCGGCGTTGGGTACGGCCGAAGATGCAAAACGACGTCCAAAGAAGAGACATGAGAATCCATTATAAGACCTAAAGAAAATAAAATCTAGGATAAAATATCTTTTTTGGTTTATGGTTTTGCGTTTTCCTTTTTTTTTAACAGTTTATGTTTTTAATTTTTAATTTTGATTATTTATTTTTTAAAGATATTTATTTTAGTTTTTTTTATCATTTTTATAAAAAAATTAAAATATATATTTTAAAATTTTAAAATTAAAATTAAAATATTTTTTGTTTTATTATGTTTTTGTATTTTTTTTATTTTAATTCTTTATATTTTAAAATTCTTAATTTTATAT
>JAMLFT010009798.1:0-12407 GCA_026544285.1 Pachyrhizus erosus
ATGAAAGTTGCACTTTTTATTTAACAAAATTTATTCATAATTTTATAATTTTTAAAAAAATTATTTAATAAAAAATAAAAAAAAGTGTCAAAAACTATTAGTAGCACCCTAATAAAAAAAAGTAGAATGCCACTAATTAATTTGTTTACAAACTCACTAACACTGATTAGCATTACTGATTTTTAACTGCAGAACTTGACCGTTAAATTATTTATGGTAATGAACGTGGGTTCCTTCGCCTTGATCTTCCTCGTCACCTACTTTGCTATACATGGTTCCCTCCGTGTCCAAGTTGTTGGATGGGTTTGTGTATCTATTGCAGTAGGTGTTTTTGCAGCACCTCTAAGCATTGTGGTGAGTGAGAATTTCTATTTATAGAGTACTTTTAGTACTTGCACTCCCTATCAATCTCATTCTCAAATTAGATAATCCAGAATATTTTAATTTCAATCAATTTTTACTTAACATATAATTGAGTGTTAATAACGCAATGTTTGAGGACTAAGTAATAATTCTCCATTCCCACTCTTGATAAATTGGTTTCTTGTTCTGCATGCAGGCACAGGTTATTCGAACCAAGAATGTGGAATTTATGCCCTTCAACTTGTCATTTTTCCTCACACTGAGTGCCATAATGTGGTTTTTGTATGGTCTCTTACTCAAGGACATATGCATTGCTGTAAGTACATATACACACAATATTGAGTGATAGTTTAAGTAACATTAAAGGAATTTCATTGACGGGTTTTCATTGCTTTACATGAGCAGATCCCAAACGTGCTAGGCTTCACATTGGGACTACTTCAGATGGTGCTGTATGCCATTTACAGGAACAGTAAAACTAACAATAGGGAAGATGCTACAAAGGAGGAACAAGCACTAGAGCCAATAAGAAACGTTGTTGTGGTGAACCCGTTGGGATCACGTGAACTGTACCCAGTCTCAGTTATCGCTAAAGAGAATAACGAACAAGGAATCGAAGGGACCCAAGAGAAGGATAAAGGCATGGAAGGCAAGGAATGCCCAGCATGAATTGGTTTTAATATTATATGTGCTCAGTGCAATTGTTACAGACAGGACCACTTCGAAGCATACTAGGAAATGTTTTTTCTTTCTTATAACATTCATATATATATGTTTACCCGTTTATGTCGGTGACTGTTATGTTAAGTTCTAGTACTGATTATATTGTGAATCGTGTTCTTTATCATTACCAATCTGGATTATAGTTACCTGAATTTATATAATTTTCTTTTTCCCTTTTCTCAGACTTGATGCCACATATATAATTAAAAATAAAGTTTTTATATGTTCCAAGAGAAAGTGAAAAAGAAATACCAGCGAAGAATTATAATTAATTATTTACTCATATATTTTGACCGAGCGAGTGTAATGTTTATTCAACCCGAATAATCTATTCTCATTTATAGAGAAAGTGGACAAGAAATATTTACTTAATTTTTTGTTCTGTCTTTGACTTTCTTCAATTTAGGTTATAATTATGAAGTATAACCGTTAGTATATGATATCTCATATTTATTAATGGTTGATCCTTTAAATTTGATTTTTTTTTTAAATTTAAATTCATTTATTTAATCTTTTAATTTTGAAAGATGTTTCTTTTATTCTCTCCCACTATTTTTGACCGTTTGAATGTATATTTTGTGATAATTTATTTATTTCAAGAGATACTAAAAAAAAATTAATTGAGAGATTAAAATAATTAAATTTAAAAAATAATGATCTAAATTTAAGAAATTAAAAACAGATTTAAATTTTTATTATTTACAAAATGAATATTTTAACTTTTCAAGACACATAAAGATATTATCAATTATCATTGAACTAGTGAATGGATTATCCTATTATTGTTCTAATGTAGTAATTTTGAGTTTGAATATTAAATATGCAACTACTTGTTGTGATTGGTATAAAAAAGAAGATAACATCCATTTATGATGTTGTAAATGAATATCAATTTATCATTAATTAATGCTTGTAAATAAAATAAAGAAAATAAATTAAAGAGGCATCATCAATGCAAAATTTGTTGTCATAAAAGGTGAAGATGATTGCATGAAACTTTGCATCAACATGGCAGGATCCTTAAAAGCCTGCTTAATTCAAGTTGTTTTAAAAATTTAAAGATGTTAAGTAAAGACATGCACTATCTTTTTCATTAATCATATGGTGAACTACCAAATGTATACGTAAAAAATAAGAGAAATATTTTTAAAAAAAACTTTCATTTGTACAAAAGCAGCTAGTACACACTCAAGAGTCAAGACTAGGCCCATATTTATCTAAATTTAAATTGAACTACAAAATACAAGATCTTTTAAAGTAAATAAAAATAATTTATTAAAATTATATAATTTTGTTTGAATTTTATGTTATCTTATACACGTTTTATTATAATATAAAGTTAAATTATCATAATTAAGGGGTGAGAATAAAACCAAGTGATAGAACAGATAAAGGTGCGGAAATAGTAGAGAAAATTTTACCAATATTAATTAGTATTTAATGATGAAACATCTGGCGTGAAGATAAAAGATTTCTAATTGATGGCTGAGTTAAGGCATTCCCTCGAAGCTTCCTGGAGACAAGCGCCACCCAAATCCAATGGGGATGGCAACACTGCGCGAATATCCTTTAGGACAAGGTCCTTTCGAAGGTGTAACGAAGCAAGAATTGGAAGGAGGGAACAAACCCTTTCCAAGTTTTTTTTTTTTTTTTTTTTTTTTTTTTGAACCACACATTTTTAAGTAGTTGTGCCAACCTTGGAGAAAAATTCTTATAGAGAAGCTTTAGGGAAAAAATTCGAAGTTGGGTTTCTTGACTATGAGGGAAAAATTGCATGTTCTTCAGAAGTTCGATGGTGGGTTTAAATTAATGGACATCACTCATGGGTTTTTCATGGTTAGTTTTGACTTGGATGCAAATAAAGAAAAAGTTATGAACAGATGGCCATAGCTGTTCTTCAACCATTCCTTAACCATTTGTCCTTGGACACGAGATTTCTTAGCAACAGAGGCAACTGTGCATAGAACCCTAGCCAAGGTTTGGTTTCCAAGCCTTGGGATGATTTATTATGATGAAAGTGCATTCTTAACGATTGCTTCTGCAATAGGTAAACCAATCACGGTGGATCTTAACACACAATATGACCAGATTTCGCTTTACCTACATCTATGTGGAACTTGTTATGAAATTGCCAGTGGGGGGAAATTTTGCCTTAATGGACATTCGTAGTAATTATAAAAATATCACTACACTGTGCACCACTTGTAACTATTGAAGGGGTTAATTGATAGTAATTGAAATATAAAAAAATTAGCAAGGAAACAAGAGTGTGGAAAATTGAAAATTGTTTAATTTAGATTATTTTGTGGGTTTAGTAAATGTAAATTAAATTAGTGGAAGGTTATAACTTGGCATGAAATTTAAAAATGATTCATATTGAATTAGCTTTCTTTTCGGTTCATTGGGTGAAAACAATAAAAAAAAAATAGTTGACAATTTTAGACCATGTGAGTAAACAAAATTAACTCAAAAGGAAATTTAAGAGACTATATGAGAGAAACAAAAAGAAGGAAATTTATAAGATTATGTAAGTAAAAATGAGAGAGGTTCAGTTGTGTAAAAAAAATTTAAAGTTGGTCATATTTAAACAGATGTTAGTATACAAAATTATATTAAAAAATTGCAATGGAATAAATTTTTAGCTGTTAAAAATTTTATACTATGCAATGCCTATATTGTGTACAACCACTACAATAATTTTGCATTTTAACGTTAATCATATAAATATCGATGCTAAATATAGTGTTAGTTTGGTGTTGGACGACACGCCAATGCTTTAACACTCGAAGAAGTTAAACTATTGTGCTAAAAAAAATGGTCAATGCAACTTAGAGCCAGTTGAAAAGTTGATGTTAATGTCCATGCTAACTCAAAAAAATGGCTGAAAAACATACATCATTAGAAAAAAAATCAAGGTTAAGCCAATGTTAATTAGCGTTGATGTTTATCCAACGCAACATCTCAAACCACTCAAATTACCAATCCTGCTAAAATTGTCCCCACAACTTGAATTCTTGTTTACATTCTACAATTTAAAATTGTCACTTTTAAAAATAATAGTTGTTTAAATAAATAAGGTAATTAAAGTCAAACAAAAAAATAAAGAGCCCAATGATCAACCTTTGTAACAATTTATCTTTTATTATTAAGTAAACTTAACTTAAATTCCTATAACAATTTGCTAAATTATGAAGTGTGAAATTAATTTAATCTCTATAGGTTAATGTATTATAACAGAAAAAAAATCATTTTTTAAAATGATCTTATGTAATCTAATAGAAAGGATAAATTCACATGGATGGATTGTTCGCTCTCATTTTAACTAAAGAAATTTCTAAGTCATTTTTTACGATTTTAAATAATCAAAAACAAATCCTAACAAAATAATTTTTAATTTAGAACAATTTAATATTTTTAGTTGACTTACACGCACACATCCACATTAGTGTGTATTACACTTCTATAATAAAAAAACAATAATGAATAATTAAATACAATAATATAAAATACTTAAATATTTTATTATTTAAATTTAGAAAAATATAAATAAAAATAAGAAAAATTCAAAAATATTCAACTAATAACAACACAGCAAATTTTCATTATCAAATCTACAACTAAAATACTACTTTTTAGTGTACATATTTTTGTGTCCAATAACTACTTTCACAACTAATTATTTCTCTTTTATTATTCTATCTTTATAAATAATTTTCAACTCCCAACATTATTTAATTTTTATTTTCTCTTTTTTAATATAAAGAGATACAAATGTCTCATCTCCTTCTCCTTTATTTTATATTTGTAATGATTTTCTCTTAGATCTTCCACTATACATTATTTAACATTCATGTTCTATTTTATTTTATTTATATTTTTAAAATAAAAAGAAACATGAAATGTCTCTTTTCTTCTAGTTATAATCAATTGATTCAAAACACAAAGTAAATTTTTTTTAGTCAATTGCTCTTTTTTTTATACTTTAAGAGTTGTGTCTTCACATATAATTTTAATATAGTTTTCTTCGTTTAACTTCAGCTTTGAGTAATACCAAAAACAAAATACAAAACAAATTCAACATTCAACTAAATATATATGAATAATTAAACTACAAAGTTATCTAAAGCAAAAATTATATATAAAACAAAAGTGTATCAAAGAGCTATTACATACAATGGTGATGTGGTGGTGGTACCACAATGACATGGTGTTGGAGGTACAATAATGATAGGGCTCCACATTGGTGGAGAGATGTGATGGTGATGGGATGACTTGTGGTGGAGGGAACATATAGATAGTGGAAATAGTGACAAAGTATGACAATGATGACATGGGAAAGGGGAGTAAAAGGGACAATGACAACTAGACCAAAAAAAGAGAGTGAAAGGGTAAAGAAAGGTAAAGAGAAGGCAACATGGTAGTGATGGAGAAAGCAAAAATGAAAAATAAGGGAGATAATGAGTTAGGCCATATAATCACACTTAGCATAGGCTTAGATGGTGCTAAGTCCAATGCAATTGCACTAATTGTGAGTATCATTTTGAATAGCTTCAAATTAGTTAATGTTACTTTGTAGCTAGTTAGAAACAATCAAATTATTCAACCACTATAAGGGTGTTTTCATGTAAGCTAAGGATGACATAATCACATCAATTATGAGAAATATTTCAAATTAGCATAAACTTTTGTCAACATTATTATTAAATTTTGATTTAACATTAATTTAGAACTAGTCAAGTGATCAAATTATAATAAATTCCTATTAGCATTAGTTTAGCCATCACTATATTGAATATTAATGCTTACATCTACTTAAGCTAATGTTAATGCTTAACTCAATTTAGTGTCAATTTTAATTGACATAACTATTTTTATTTAAAAATAACAATTAAAAAGTATCACATCTTGATTGTGTCAATCTAATCAACACTATTAGTATTAGTATTGAGATTGATGTTAGAATTCAAACTTATAAACATGTTTTATTATAGTTTTTCATACTTGTAAGATAGTCTTATTTTGATTTTATTACTTAAATTATTATTTTTTATTTTATTTTGATACCTCATTTTTTTATGTTTGATTTTATTATATGTCACTATATTAATTCTGTTAAATAATAATATGACAGACAATTTGTAAAAAAAAATAATTAAAAAATTATCCAACAACATAAAAATGTGAATCATATAGTAAAAATTGACCTTATTATTTTTAGTCATATTTTTTTATTGTTAATGAATAATTTTTCTCGTTAGATATTCTTATATATTATTTGTCACATATTATGTATTTAAAAGTTACTCTTATTTTTTTTAGTTAGATTTTTTTGTTATTATTAAACAATTTTTTTAGTTGAGTTTTTATATAAATTATTATTTAACGAAATAAGTATAGTAATAAGTAGTAAAATTAAATATAAATATTAAAATAGATATAAAAAAAATTAGTAATTTAGATAGTAAAATCAAAATGAAATATTTTACTAATATGAAAAATATGTTTAATTTTAAAATAAAATATATAATGTGTAACGCCTGCAACGGTTTAAAAGAAAAAGGAATTATATACTATTCCAATACAATTGTTTATTTTAAATACTAAATAAAAGCCAGTGCAAACTTAATGAAAACACTAATTGACACAAATCAAACTTATAAGGAAAATAAAATCTAGAAAGGCTGGTCTATAGATATTTAGACGGTTCCAATTTTTTAACCTAAATTTAACCAGATTACTGTATACTGGGTAAAGGCAAGGTCAGTTCTTGTTTCTTTTTTTACTTGTTTTTAGGTTGACAGGGGTCAGTTCTTTAATAAACTTGGGTTGCACCATTTTTTCATGTAAAATCATACTTTCTAGAGCTTCATTTTCTCAAAGCAAAAAATTTCATGCCTCTACCGAAACGGTTTTTCCCTAATAAAACAAACAAGCCACATGGTAACTTTATATTTAGATGAATTACCTAAATCTAACGATTTTGTTAACACTAATCCTTAGGGTGATTTTAAATAAAAAAAAAGTGCAATATGCTTTTTGTTGAATAATAAAACATTATACTTTTATATTTTTTATAATAGTATATATACTTTTTTATCCCAATACAATCATTTTACTTATTTAAAATCAGTTTAAAGGACTACTGATGTTAACCAAACCTAAATTTTAACACTAGCTTCAATTTTTTTGTTATTTGTATCGTGTAACAGTTTTGCCAAGACATTGGTTAAAGAATTAATAAATAAAAAATTTATTAAAAATATAACATTCAATATTATTAATACATTTCCACCATAATTTCTAATATGAATTTTATTATTTATTTACTTCTTAATCATCATGTTTAGAGAATAAATAGCAAACAAATTTAGAAATAAGAGTCAAATTAAGGAATTCTTGAGATTTTATGTTTTAAAACAAATTATACTAATACAGAAATATTATTATGTTATCTAACAAATGAGTTCGAGTCTAAAAATCTTATGAACCAAAAAAATGAGCCTAAAAATCTTGTACTTTTAAAAGAGAATCGTCTTGTAACTTTTACTAGCACAAATTCTGGAATCTGTTTAGAGAATGTGCAACAACGTGGAACTATGTTACTAGTATACCACAAGACCAGTTACACGATACAAACAACATAAAAATTGAATATATTTATAAAACTTACAAAATCTAGTCGCAGAACATCGAAGGTACAAGGAAGAATACTCGACAGAATAAAGAAAATGGTTACATGATCAAAGGAATTCTAAACAAGATAGCGACGGGGGCTACTGGCATCAGTAGTGATCCCACTAAATGGGAGACATTCGAATCTGAAGCAAGGAATGTTGGTGCTTCATCCAAGACATGTAAATTCTCCAACACCGGGCTCAACCCAGAAGTATTTAATCATTATGCTCAATTGTAAAATGGCAAAAAAGAACCTCAGAATTATTTATCAACTCCTTCAACGCTTTCTTTCAGCACGCCACTTGTATACCGGTTTAGTGGTTGGACAGACAATCTCATCTTCACTTAGTTTGCGCTTCCTACCCTTTTTCTGTTCATAGATGGAATATCCCTTCTGAGCATTCTACATTTATAACACTTAAACAGGTCCACAAGAAGAAATGCAAAATATCAATACCTGCAACTCTTTCTGCATTGCCATATCCATGTAGATTTTCTCTAGTTGGCTGAGTCTACTCCTCCTTGCTTCCAACTCTTGGTAAGACCGAGCTGTTTTCCTGTGAAAAGAAAATACCTTACTATCAATCTGATATCGTGCTAAAAATCAAGCAACAGAGAACAAATGAAGGAAACAGTAGTACTATTAAACCAGAAATGGCAATAGATTACAAAGCTTTCCATGAGCAATTTTACAACAGATTCAACCAACATAGAAACACTTCAATACGGCCAAATAGCAGAGAACTAATAGCAATCAATCTGACCATAGTTGTTATTTGGCGCTCCTTTTTTCTTCTCTTTCTATATTTTGGGTTAAAATACCAATCATCCCAACTGAAACAAAACTCCAGTTCTCAAAAAATACCATAATAAGGTACCATGCAAAAGTAGTCTTATTTCTGAATTAAAATCCTGGATGGAACTTTATCAAAAGAACTATGTTTTCTTTGCCAAAGAAATCACTAAGCTAAACAAAAATTTTCAGAAGTAATTGAGTTAACAATTCATTCCCATGAACCCACAGGCTGGAATACAGATGAAAAAATGCCAAGACTCAGACACCACATCACTGCAAAACATCTTAATATTATTGGCATTTACTACAGTTAAGATGTTTATTAAAATTAATGACCATAAAGCACATTAAAGAGAAAAAATATATTATAAAATATTTGATACAACAGATCCTTGAAATGTTTTAGTGGAACAAATCATTTAACAAAAAAATTTAATCTCACACAAGATGTCAAACAAAACAAGAAAGAAACTGATCTAAGTCTTTAAAGCCAAGACAAATCATTCAACAAAAAATGTTTAATCTCATACAAGATGTCAAACAAAACACTAAAGGAATTGTAGGGATGTACCTCTTAATGCCGGCAGGAATATCATCAGAAGTAAGGGGAATCTCACTTTTTTGATATTGTGATTGTAACTCTTTAGCCTCTTCCCTGTACATGGACAACAATTGAAAAAGCTATTCATTCAGAATAAATTTGTGGAGTGAGGATAAAATCTACAATAACAATATAACAAGCACATGATGTAACATTATAAGAGAAAGAAGAAAGGGAGTGGCAGTTGAGGTGGAAAAGTAACATATCAATCAATGACTAGAAAATAGCACTATACCCCTAGAGAGAAGTTTGAGTTTACCAAAAGAATAGATCTTATAAAACGACTATGTGTGCATTTGGCAAAGGTTCTGTGAAGTTTATTTGGGTTTATCTTATCACATAAACACGGAAGTTGAAAATTGAAGGTGTGAAGTTAGTGATCGTCTTATAAGCTCTACTTAGCTTATTTCAATCAGCTTTATGGTGAATCTTATCAAGCTTAATGAATTAGGTGCTTATGACATACATAGCTCTCATGTGATAAGCTTTTTTAAAATAAACACTTCATTAAGTATAATAGTTTAGTATGGCTAGTATATTAGTAGTAACAGTTATCATGTAATCACAACTGAATGTCCTGAGTCAGCACATTCATTTGTGTAATTATAAATACCTATATAATGCTAGCTGATAAATGAACGAAAATCATTTTTCCCTTTCTCTTAATTTGAAGCGCATTGCACAATTCTCTCTGTTCTCTATGACAACTAACCTTTGCATTAAGCTACTTATCCAAATATACCCTATAATATCCCACAAATAACATTGGCACAAACACAATAATTACAAAGCAACCAATTGAAACCACATACCAGATACTTTTTATCAGTCATAATGACATACTCAACAAAATATATCATCTCAAAAACAAGTAGTAAGTTGTAATCACAGGCTAAATACATGATGGAAATATCACCCCTTAAATTTTGCACAACTGAATCAGTCAAAATTTCATAACTAAACACACCAATCAAATGCAGCATATTAACATTAAAAAAATGAATCCATGCTGGTCACGAATGAAAGCTCAGAAACTCATACCTGTCCTCAGCAAAGAAAACATGCTTGTTCGCAGGCTGATTATCAATAGAGTGCAGCGAGGCAGTTAGCCTTTCAATTTTCTGCAAAAAAAGATCATAACATTCACAAGTAAACCTCCACTATCACACTATTCTCATAAGACCCCAATAAAAACAAGAGAGCAAGCAATTCAAAGCATAGGCCCCACCTTTCTCTCACTCTGAACCTTCTGAAGAATGTAACCCATATCCTGAGTCTTCATCAGCATAAGCTCTTCCTGAGTATACTTGTTTGCTTCACTCCTACACAAGTCAACACAACAGAGTAAGACAACAAGGAATAAAAGAAAATCGAAAAGGAAATATAGAAAATTGTGACTTACTCTGGTCTATGAACTCCATCAACGGTTTTTGTTCTAACCATCCTGAAGTAAAACTCATCTTCATTTCTATTTGCTGCTTTTTCCCTAAGTTTCTGTAAAACAAAATTAAAAAAAAAAATGGTTAATAGAGGAAGGAATGAGAAGTCGAAGGAAGAGGAGAGCGTAAAATGGTACCCGTAAAGTGTCCTCTTTCTTGTGGAACGCTTTAGCACGCTGGACATAGTCCTTGTGTTTTTCAAGCAAACCGAATTTTTTCCTCGACGACCTAATGAATCAAAAAAATAAATAAATAAATAAATAAATTGAAGTCGCAAAAGCGTGATTTAAATGGAGAGAGAGAGGAGAGACTCACGGTTGAGAACGCTCTTTGTGAGCACGCCTGGGAATGGCGTTTCTGAGGGAAGACATGTTTGGGTTCTGTTCGTCGACGGCGATTCCCTCTCACCTCTGCAACCGCTGGCTTATGTTTCTGCGTTTGCTTTTAGCATAACAATTACGCGCCATGCTGGCCCTATTAGCCTATGACTAAACGGGCCGGCCCAATTACATTGGGTTTTAATTTTTATATTACCCTAAATCTCATCCTTTTGTCGCAAGAAAGAAAGTGAGAGAAATTCATTTGAGTTTCTCTCTATTTTATATTTACCACCAAAAATTAGTCACAGGTAGATTCATATGTTGTTGGTTAAATTATTTTGGGTGATAAAATTAGAGGTGTTATGGGCAGTATTTTTTTACAATACTTTTTAAACGTTTGTTTCACAAATATTTATATTTTCAAGAATCACATTTTCAACAATATTATATTTTAAAATATTATTTTTATGAACATGTTTATTTTGTATACAGTAGTTTTAAAAGAAAATTAAATTTTATTTAATTAAAAAAATTAAAAATAAAAACCAAAAAATTGTAAAATAAATAATTATCATAACCAATAATTTTCATTCTCGTAAAAATATTAAATATTCATCAACTTTAACAAAAAAAAAGAAAAGACTTGTAATATAAAAGAATAAATTTTTACGAAATAAATAAAATATACTTAAAAATTATCATAACTTTCTAACAAACATAAAAGTATTTATTTCCTTTGCAATATTTCCGAAAATAACAGAAAATGACCCGAAACAAACGCATTTTTTGTTTATATTAAAAAAATTTAAGAGGAAGAAATATTTTTTAAAATAAATATTGATATTTTGAAGAGTTAATCTTTAAATTTTAGTTGAAGGTATCCTAGATTTTAAAAAAATAGAATAAAAAGTTAAAGCCTGTCACAATTTTTAGAAAAGTCAGTAGACAAATGTATAGATGTACTGACTACCTTAATTGCAATTATGCATTACTATTCTTTGTTATTTGATTTTCACATGTATCCTCCTTTGAATGTAATTCTATTTGAGGTACACTTGGATATTAAATACGAACATATTTTTAGTGAATATTAAATCTTGACTTACTATGTTAACTAATCTTAATTTTTCATAACATGGCGAACTAAGATGGTTTGAATTTTGTTAAAAGAGATATTTATATTTAATAATTAACTATATCTCCAACAAGATTATTTTTAAAGAAGGATATTTTGGTAAAAATAAAATAAAATCTTTGTGATTTTTCAGTAGTTTGTTATTTTAGGAACTTCCACTCCACATGTTATGTTTTGTAATTTCTTCTGTGGCTTAGGCCGTTTTCAGTAAAAAACAAAAAAAAGAAATTACTACCAACGTATAATTTCTTAAGTTATTGTCCCTTGACGTTGGTGGTAGCATGGTGGTTGAAGCTACAATAACATTAAGTTTTAGGTTCCATCCCCCACATACAAAAAACAAAAAACACCAACC
>JAMLFT010009799.1:0-12406 GCA_026544285.1 Pachyrhizus erosus
TTAATAACTTATTAATTTATTACGTTATTAAAAAAACTTATAAAAATATTTACATATATTTTATAAATTATGTTTTTAAATTATCATCTGTTTAATTATATTAAACTTATTAATGAGATGATAATTTAAAAAAATTACTAATGGTATTGTTAAGTCATTAATTAATTATGTTATTTTGATAAAAATAAATAAAAATAAAAATATTAGATTCTTAAAAAAAAAAATCATTTAAATATAAATATAATTTCTCATTTCTCATGTCTTACTCTTATGTTTCTGATTGCGATGAATCCGGACCTCAATGGACAAGCCGCTATATTTTTCATGAATCACAGTGTTTGGCAATACTATTTCACTTTTATTTCCCTGCTCACTGCCGTCCATTGCACTTAGCAATTTTATTATATATTTTCATACTATGTTTCAAATTATGAGAGTAAATTATAATTATACATATAAATTTTATCGATAAAATTTTAAAATTTAACTCAGAGGGGGGTGTACTTTTTAGAAAAAAATTATAGATTAAAGAAGTAATCATTACGTAATGTGGTTTTTCGTTGTAGAAATCCGAATGGTGTTTGAGTCTGGCTCTTTAAGAAATATTTTCTAAGCATGGATTAGTTTACCAATATAATTTGCAAAAATTATATTAACACAATTTCTTACAGACTTCAATGTGTCTACATGCACGTATAAATATTTTGAGTCTACACTTAATCAAAGGTCGAGCTTTTTAAATCATTTGTTTTAATTTCTCTGAAAATTTTGACTTTGGAGAATATTTTCTCTGAGCATTTCATTGACTTGGTCTACATTTTTCTTTATAAAAAAAATCGAAATTTGATATATTTTCCAATGATGACTAATAAAACTTCACCTATTTTAAGAAAACAGTTATACCCCATATGTTTTGATGAATAAAAATAACCGTCTTATTGGTCTCTGGAAAAGAGTGGGAAAGAAAAAGAAAAAACTTTACATTATTGAACCATCATAACATAAAATCAGCATAATATCGTGAAGAATGATTTAATAACAAAAAAAAAATAATCACAGTCTACATCGTTCAATTTTAATGTTCATGATCTTTTAATAATTAGAAAAAAATTTACAAAAAAAACTATATTTTTATTTATTAATAAAAATAAATGCATTTTAATTTTAAAATATTAAATACAATTTTTCATTTCACACTTACATTATAAAATAGTATTACAGTATTACAAAGATTAACAAAAAAAAAACATAATAAGAGAATTTAATTTCATATTTCTTAAAAAGTTAATTTGTGTGAACTAGACGAAAAAAATGGACAAATGTTCGTTTTATTCGGAACAAAAGTAAATGCAGCAAATTATCCAAATGCTTTATTAACTCGATCTTCTATGTTACTCCTATTAAGTTTTTTAAGCCAGTTCGTTTGAGATGTGCAGAAAAATAACTTTCTCTACCCATTATAATTTAAGTTATAGGTTTTTTTTTTTTATAAAGATACAAAAATTATTTAATAGATAAAATAAATTAATAATTTTATTATTAAATTATTGTTATTTTTAATTTATTTTATTAAATATGATGTAAGATATTAATAATAATATTAAAAAATATATTAAGAATACAAATAGAAAAATAATTAATATTGTATTGAAAATTAAAATAAGAATTATTTTAAGATAAATTTTATTTTATACAATAATTAAAATGAAGTAAAGGAAATAATAATTTTCATATCTAATATATGTTTTAAAATAATATTTTTGAATATTGTAAATTTTTAAGAAATGACTTTTTTATTAATTCTTAACTTTTGTTCATTTTAGGATGGATTAATATGTTGCTTTTCTATATATTAGAACAAAAGTTACTTAGCAAATTAGTCATTCCTTTTTTTTCTTTTAACAGATTTTTTCCTTTCATTAACATTTTAAAATATTTCTAAAAATACTAAATATCAAAACAAAAAAATATATTTAAATTTATTCTATTTTTACAAAGAAATATCGTGCTTAAAAATAAATAATAATAGCATGTTATTTGGTATTCTTTTTAATACATTTATCATTGAATAACAATTCTCAAAAAAAATTATATAATAAAATTTACATTAAATTCACTTAACAATAAAGAATTTATGAAAAAAACATGTTACTTATTGAATTGTCGAATAAGGGTAGGACCAATATATTTTTTTATAGCATCTTTTTAACATTTACAAAATACAAAAATAAGAATGACAATTATACTTGAACTTTATGAATACCTGAAAAAAAATCCACAAATGGATAGGTTTAATATTGGCTAGTTGGGAAATCGGTTTAGGATTGAATGTTTACCTACAAATTTCAACGAGGATGAATATGAGAATACGAGCACTGTAGTATCAATTTGTTTCATACTTGCACCTTTGTACATACAACAATTTAATAAAAAAAAATTATATATACACTTAATTAATTAATAATTTATTTACTAAAATACAATATTGATTATTGGAATTTAAAAATTAATTTTTGTAGTTTATTGTCAGATTTAATAAAGTTAAAACATTGATGGTTAAGAATGATTATGCTTCTAATATTTGATTATGACTTATGTATGAGTGATTTAAAATTATGCTTAGATGATTTAATATATGTTTAAATTAAATTTTACAAATGAATTTCATTTTGTAACTGAGTTTGTAAAAGTAGTCTTAATATTATTTTTAATTAAATATTAGTTTTGAGTCTGATGTAAGTGTGATAACCTACTTTTAAAGGAAACTAAACATATTATCAAATTAACTTTATTGAACAAATGTAAGTTTGAAGAGTCTAGACGATAAACTAAATATAGTCCAAATGTTATATTTGGATGATTTAAAAATGATTTTGAATTTAATTTAGACAATTTTATAATAATATTTTATTTATTTATTTGTTAAATTTACACATAAATAACTCATAAAATTGAATATAAATATATAAATTAGTTTACTTTAATACTTTTATTAATTTAAATTTTTAAACATAAATAAAAATATTTTAATCAATAAATTTAATATATTTGAAATCTTCTCTCTAAATTGTCCCACGTCGAAAGAAAGCAAAACTTAAATGATGAAGGAAGGATTTTGTTTTTCTGTATATCCCTCTCCTTTCTACTTAAAAGTTAAAACAAAGAACAAAATTTATAAAATTTCCATCTCTTACTCTAATAATTTTCGCCGATAGTTAAAATTGTTATACATTGGGGTGTGTGCAGAAAAGGTATTTTTATTTTTGATTGAACAGATTTAGAAAGTATTTAAAAAACTAAAAAAACAGAAAAGCAAAGGAAAACAGTGTAAGAGAGTCAAAGTCTAATAATAATAATAATAATAATAATGTATGAAAATAGTTTGAAAGTAACAGAGTGGAAGTGTAAGGAAAGGAGTGTGGTTGGGGTGTGAGAGTGGGGCGAGAGATGTGTGATGGAGCGAGTAACTGACCTAACAATGCACATACTGTAGTCTGGTCGTCAACCCAACTTAATTTATATTTAAATTTAATTTTAATTTTGGAGAGATACAAAAAGTGTGTTGCATTTCAATCTTTGCTTACATTGAATAGAACACGTGGTTGGGAGGCCGATTCGTGGACTCACATTAAATAAATATTCGCATAGTCATAAAAGCATCCTCAAACTACAAACTCTCTCTTACCATATACCCATACTCATACTCATACTCATACCCTCGCCTCACCAACCCACAATTTCACTTACTTCTTCCAAAAATCATCGGATCCTACAATTCCTCTTCCTATTAGGGTAACTGCTAACTAATCTAACAACTAATTTTATATTATTACCTTCATTTTTACTTCTTTTTTACTTTCATTATTTTTTCTTCCTCTCTGTCTAAATAATTGTTACCTTTTGTTATTGTTATCTTCTCCGTGTATGTTAATGATTTGTTGGGGTAACGGGTGTGGTTGAGTTTTTTTTTTTTAGTCAAAATCAATGCATTTGTTGTGTCTAGATTCATTTCTATTATTTTTTGTGTCCTTTCCCTTTGTGTTTCCCAACCAAAGGCCAAAGATTATGGTTTGCTCAAGCATGCTTTTGCTTTCGTTTTTTCTATTTATAAAATGGTGTTTGATCTTCAATTTGGTGGGGAAATACTTTCTGACCAGGTGGCCCTAATTGTTCAAGGCTGTTAGTTTTCTGTAAACTTGAATCTGTTTAATGTTCGGATGTTTCTCTTGATTGTTTCGTTTTTATGATTTATGAGAGTTTTTTGTGTTTCAGGGGGTGCATAAGTGATGGGGAAAATCCAGGTTAGTCTAAATTGGAGGGCAAGCTGTGGTTCCTAATATGTGTGTTGCGTGTTATTTCTCCCTGTTGGAGCAATGAAACAATTCAGAATGCAAGTTTTTCGGCTGAGGGAGTAGATTATTGGAATAAGGGAGACGCGTGGTGCTTTGACATCTTTTGCGAGTTTGTTTTATCTTTGATGACGTAGCCCGCGTTCTGAAAATGGAAAGTCCTGACGTTGAAAAGTCTGAAGAAACCAATAGACAAACTGACAGTAACACAAAATCCAATTCTAAACGGCAGGTGGGTATAAATTTTGAAGATTTTTTTCCTGGGATATTTCCTTCCCCCACTTTGCTAAAAGCCTTTATCTCTTGTCACTTGGTTCATTTGTGACAATTTCAGTGCCTAGAGAAAGCTAATGAACGTCCTGATTGGTTACCTGATGGCTGGAACATGGAAGTCAGAACCCGTAAAAGTGGTGTACATATGGGATCTGGATATAAGGTGGTAGATAGATTCTATTAAATTTGGATGTTATTGTTGTAGACTGATGTCAACTTTAATTAGATTGTCATCTTTCATTTAGTTTCTGTTATTCATGTAGTAAGTTATTATTGTTCCTAAAATACTGGCTTGCGGTTTAGTCAGGCAGTAACTGCCGTCACTTATGTATGGTTGACATTATTAGTCTATAACTTGCACTATTCTCAAGTTTCTCGCCTTGAATCATGAATTTTTTTTGGAGAATTGTCTGTAGCAGAAGTTTGAAAATCTTAAATCCAACTCTTAATAGCATTCATGACTTAAATGTATGATAGATACAACATTACTATTGTTTTCCCCATTTCTCTGGCTTGTTGCCCTAATTTGGTGAGCTGTATTTTGGCTTACATCTTTTGAGGCCATGTTCAAATTATTTTGCAATAGTTATTGTATGCATTAGTAAAATGCTAAAATCTATACTCTTCAATTGATGTGAACATGTGATTCTGTACTCCTTGGTGGTATTTTATTTTCTTTTGCTTTGTTGTTGGACTATTAATTTTCAGGCATATTAATTACAATGTTGCTCTTTGTTTTTTACTTATTCTGTTATCCGCTACTAATTACTGTTTAAAAGGGTGAAGTAAGCATTACTTGTAAAACTTCTGGACGCATTTATTGTCATTTTATTATCAACAATTCAACATTAGTAATGCAATTTATCCTCACTATAACTGTGTTCTTATGTTGCAGTGTTACATAGAACCATTGAAAGGATACAAATTCTTCTCCAAACCAGAGGTATTACGATATCTTGAAACTGTAAAGGACAACAGTTGCACTTCCAAGAAGGGGAAGAAATGCAGTAACATGAATTCTCCAAACAACAGTTGCACTTCCAAGAAGGAGAAGAAATGCGGTAACATGCATTCTCCAATTGAAAACAGTTGCACTTCCAAGAAGGAGAAGAAACGCACTAACATGGATTCTCCAAACAACAACAGTTGCACTCCCAAGAAGGAGAAGAATTGCAGTAACATGGATTCTCAAAACAACAACAGTTGCACTCCCAAGAAGGAGAAGAATTGCAGTAACTTGGATTCTCCAACTGATGTTTGTATCTCTGTGTCCCTAGCATCTTGAATTTCGTTTTCTTTTCTGTTAGTATTAATGAATGTTATCTTCAGATTGAAGATTCTTTCTTATATATTATCATCCATTACCCTGTCGTGTCATGTACATGGTGATGATTTTCATAATTATTTATAACTGCTTATGGCGTATGAAACCAAAATCACACTAAATGGCAGGACTTCTGTTTATTTATTGTGCAGAAAGGACTATTGTTTGAAAGTTAACTTGAAAATACAACCACAGTGAAGGGAAAGCTATAGAATAAACCATGAAAGAATGTGTCCCACATAACCAAAGGGCCATTCAGAAAATTAAAATGGCTGCCTCAGCTTAAGGCCTCGTGTTTATGTATCTGTTTCTTTGTACATCTACTTCACCAATTTGGTTTATGTTTATTTTGTTGGACACCATGGATGGTAAGAATTTTAAGTCCTAGTTTGTGTCTGTCTTCCAGGTTGCATAAAATTTTTTCATATGTTTTGTGACTTTTGTCTACTTGGGTTGTGTGCTAACACCAACACATGTACACTTTTACAAACAAAAGGTGTAGAAAGTTTACAAATAAAATGTAATAGCCTAATAGGTTTTGTATAATTGATTATTGGATGAGCCTTTATTTAGTCCGTGAATATTTTTAAAAATTATGTTATCTTTATAACATTGTTTGGTTATACTTAATTTTCAAAATTTTTCTGTGTTTCAGGTTGTGATTGAGAAGTCTACTGTGGAGGATTTACCACCTGGATGGGTAAAAGAATTAAAGATTAGGAAGAACAGCAAGGGCATTCGAAAAGATCCGGTATGAAAATTTGCAATTGATGTTTGGGTAGGGGTTCATGCTTTGCTGACCCCGTCCATCCTAAAGGATCTCTTTTAAATGTATTATAAAAAAAGATGAATATTTATGTAATGTTGCATTTTTTTTGCTTCAAATCAAGTGCTACTTTGTTTACCTGTTGTCTTTTCCCATTTGGAAAAGTGGGTCGCAAATAATCTGTGGCGTGGTTTATTGAGCAATATGCCACATTTACAGTTTTCCAATATTGGATGCTTATACAAATTATGATTTGGTTACACTTCCAACAGTTTTATATAGATCCAGTGAGTGGATATGTATTTCGTTCTAAGAAGGATGCACTGCGGTATCTTGAATCTGGTGATATACATTCATGTGCATTTAAGCCGAGTAGAAGAAAAATCCAAGATGAAGACAACTTAACTGTAAGATATTTTTGCACGACTACTATCTTACTATTGTTGCTTTTATTGACTATTCTCCTTACCTATTAGTTCTTACTCCAAACTGTTAATAATTAAATGAATCTAGGGATTATTTAATCACATCAGATTTGTGACTCAACGGAAATTCAAGCATGTTAAGAATCTTTCTTTTTAATGATAACTATGCTTAGTATCCTTTATCGATTTTCGTTGGTATTATTTGTCTAAAGTCCTAGATTGATCTAAGATGAGTAGTACGAACCCTGAATCATTAATAAAGAATAATTCTAAAGTGGGCCTCCTAATCATTGATTTTTCATGTTTGCATCTAAGAATTCAAACTGAATAATATCATAATTCTCCTGCTTTTGTTCAATCTAGCCACCACCTGCTGCCAAGAAACAGAAACTGAAGCAATCTGCACACAAACAACAGCTTTCTGCAGGTAAGAAACCATGACTGAAATATATTTTGGTAGGATCAGTTTATTCAATTTTGCTACCAGTTCATCCAACAAATGTCCATTCCTGCTTATTTTAAACTTTTTACTGCAGCCACTGAAATGCTTGATAAAAACAACTTCGAATTGCCAGATGCTAACAGTTCATGGAAAGGGCAAAATGCAAATGTGTCATCTGGAATGATGGTTGCTTGTGTTCCCACGGGTGAATCTGTTGTAAAGATGCATTCATTAGAGGATGGAACTGCAAACTCTTCTGACATGAAGAAAACATCTGACCCAGGTAGCTCAGCACTTATGAAAAATGAATCCTTGAAAGAATCAGAAAAAGTACTTTCTGCTGATGATGTGCAAGAGAAGGAGCATGTTGTGAATATGATGGAGAATGCCAATGAAAAGAGTCACAGTAAACACAGCATATCCAAAAACAGGAAGGAGTTCAATGTACCTCACCGGTCGTCACCAAGACTTGCTGGAAATAAACCTGTCCAGTTTACCAACAATGTGATCAATGAACAGACTCTTCAGGTTCCAAAAAGAAACTCGAGGAAAAGTAGAAACACTCTGGATGTTGATATTTCTGAAGACCAAACACTTTCTAAAGAACAACCACATCAGCCAGAAACAGATAAAATAGAAGACAATAAGGCAGAAATTCAAATTTGCTCAAACAAATCAAGTAAAAAGAAAGAGTATCACCTTCCTCGTCGGGCTTCAAAACGACTAGCTGCAATTGAACATGAGTCAATGAACTCCAAAGCAGAATTGCATCAAAATGAGTGTCGGCCAGTTACAATGCTTGCAGATCAAGCACTAGTAAATGGAAAGTCAGCAAATAAAAGGAAAAAATCAGAACCCCAGCTAGTGAAACGTGAAAATGAAGAAATGGATGATGAGAAATCAGAGCCTCAGCTGTCATTTGCATTTCACTACTCTTGGTCTGACCCAAGCTTGGAAAATGCAATCAATACCCTCACTGGTGTGTTGCCACCAGCTGATAATATACCCACTACAGCCCCTGAAACTGATATTCAAAAAACTTTGGTTGACAATGTTACAGGAAGAAGCGAAACTATAGTCCCTGAAACTGAGATTCAAAAATCTTCGGTTGACAATGTTATGGGAAGAAGCACCACGACAGTCCCTGAAACTGATATTCAGAAAACTTTGGTTGACAATGTTACAGGAAGAAGCGAAACTATAATCCCTGAAACTGAGATTCAAAAATCTTCGATTGACAATGTTATGGGAAGAAGCGCCACTACAATCCCTGAAACTGATTTTCAAAAAACTTTGAATGACAATGCTACAGGAAGATGCAGGGACAGTGAAAACAATTTACTTGACGCTGTTACAGGAAGCAGGGACAGAAAATCCCAGGTACGTTCAAATAAACCCAAGAAAAAGAAAGAGCTCAAAGTACCTATGCGGTTATCAAAGCGACTTGCTGGCCTTGAGCCTGAGGTACCGCCTGCTGAAAGAGCTCTTGAATATTCCACTAGAAAATCACGCAAAGAATCACCAACTGTGACTGCTACTTTAACTAGGGAGGAAACCCAGCTAACTCTTCAAGCGTCTGACAGTTTGAAAACAGAAGTACTAGGAGAATCATTAAACCAGGATGAGAAGTCATATGATGCCCAAACTGATCACAAGGAACAATTGCAGAAAGTTGAAGCTGAAAATATTGGTGATGAGAGATTGGAGCCACAGCTCTCCTTACCGTTTGGGGACTCCTGGTCAGATCCATGCCTAGAATTTGCAATCAAGACTCTCACTGGTGCTTTGCCAGTTGATGCTGGTGCAGACATTATGCCTGCTTTGCCTCCTGGCTTTGATAATCCACCATATAAGCAATCCCATGGGAGTGTGGTGACAAGCATTAATCAAGAAGCTCATAATAACTCAAACCAACCCCAGAACAAGAAAGAGCCTAATATGGTTAGCCAACCTGAGTTAAGGACCGGCTCCACCCCTTATGAAAATGCTCCTAAATTTACAACTAGAGAGTCTTATATTGATCAAAGCAACATAATAAGGAATTTGGATGGAGAACCTCGCCCCACTGGTAGAAACATAGTACAACCTGTGCATCATTCTAGGAACATAAACACACAAACACATGAAGAGCCATTGAAGCAAAATGGACAGGTTGTTGAGGGTGGATATGTTACAATGGAACAACAACTATTTGAAACTGGAACTGTAAACCATGATAATTCTGAATTACAGTATTGTGCTCCGTTTATGAATTCTTGGTCAGACCCATGTCTAGAATTTGCATTTAAGACTCTTACAGGCGTGATACCAGTAGAGGAAAATTTAACACTTCAAGGATGTTTCCAGGAACCTGCTAACTGTCATGAACGAAGGGATGGTGGCTCAATGTTGCCAGATTTCGGATCATCCAGCTTTTCTCAAAGTGATTTCTCATTTCTCCATGATACAGGGGTTAAGTCCGTGCCGGGGCAGCAGTCATCAATGAGCTCTACGTTCCTACCCTTTGAAAAAACGAGCCTGCAAGGTTTTGCTGGAGTTGATCCTCAAACACACTTTTCTCAGTGCAACAATAATTTTCAAAGAAGGTAAGCTAGTTAAATATATGTAGCTACCTCCAGGATAACTGCTATTAGTATCTAGTTATACTTTTGTAGACTGCAAAATATTTGTCATTAAGTATCCTTTTATGTTGCTGGTGACATTTGTAAATACATTGTGAACATAATGTCTCGCTTAGTGTTTTGCTTTGTTTGTTGAGAAGATCTAGTAAGCAAAGTAAGGAGGTATAGGAATCCAACTGTTGTTGTGATGATGCTATCTAACTACTGTAGTTTTTATCTCTAGTTATTATTTGGTTCAAGTAGTATTATTTCTTATTTTCTTTCCCCTTCAGATAATGCTATAAAAGGCATACGCTCACAATTGTGCTTAAATTAGCTTATTTTGAGATTTTTTATTTAGATTCTTGATTTTAAATTTTTTTATCCGGCTCATAATTAAACTACTATAAAGAAAAACGATTATCTCTTAATTAAACTATTTCCAAACATGAAGAAATGATTTTACCCCTCATTTAAATATTTTATTAGGAATCGGGACTACTGTTTGTCTGTTTACGATTCAGTGTTATAATAAGAGGGTGGTTCTAACTTGTGTAATTTTCCGGCCATCAAAAAATGTGGGCGTTTCATACACATAACGGTTATTATATTTTTATACATAATTTATTTTTCGCAGTCGGGTTTGTATTGTTTAAAGCTGTACTGTTATACCCCAAAAACATTGCACAATCAATTGTGATGGTTGACGTCCTTATTTTTGAAGTTCACTCTTTTCTTCTATCTTTTCCCTCTCTAGCTTAAAGAAATTGCACTGCCTAGCAATTACTCTTTCAGTATTTGGCTTACGACACAAGAGGGAGCAAGAGTAGCAATTATATATACTGTTATTTTTACAAGAAATTCTTAGAATAAATTTTTATAATTCATTTTTTAACCTCCTTCATCACATAGTCATCTAATGTGTCTTTTCTTTTTTTATCTCTCTAATTTAGTTATTAATAAAAAAAATACAAAATTAATATAGATAATAAAAATATAATTTCTCAATGTCACCTATGATTTATTTAGAGATTGTGGCATTAATTTTAATCAACTGAGAATAAAGCAAATGAAAAGTGAAGTTCCTCTTGAATAGCCAACTAATATCAAAACTCAGAAATGCTATAAATAAACACAATCAGTCTCTGTAAGCAGACTCCTTCCATCCCCCAAAATTTTCCTCTAAGCAGCGTTCGCTGCGATTCTGCATTTAGAAACGCAAAGGCACAACCTCAGATTTTCACTACTAATCTCAAAATACTAAGGTAGAATGCGTTCATACAGCCTATTGTAATACTCCGATATTGTTATTATACTGTTAATATATTTTATATAATATGATTTTAGTGAGCTAAACATTAATAACTATATATTAAATTGAGTATATTTGACAAATCTCATAACATTTATTCTTTTGCTCCAAATTAATTATTATGACATATAGATTAAAAAACATTTTATTGATATAAATTTTGATAAAAATAAATTTAATTATTTAACTACTATTGTCATACATTATTTCACTTTTTATCAATAAAAAATGTATTTAATGATTAATATCTTTTTTAATATAAATATTAATTAATTTTTTAAATTATATCTAAAAACATTATTGAAAAGTCATTTTTTTATAATATATAACATATTTTAAACTCTAAAGTGAAATGAGAGAAGTTTACATGTAGAACATAAATAAATCTTTCAATGACATACTAAATCAATATAAAATTTTAAATATAATTTATAAAATAAAAATTTTCAATTCAATAATAGATTTTAAAATAAAATTATTTAACAAAATGTTATTAAGTGGTATAATAATGCCTAAGTGTTACACAAGTGTAACTTTGTCCCGTATTATATATATAGTTTTCATTTATAAGTCTTTCCTTAATTTTGTAATAAGATGGTTTTAGTTTTTGGCTATTACTAAGATCATATGTTTAATTATGATTTAAATGCAATTTTAATCTTTCTATTTTGTGTAATATATAATTTTGGTTTCTCTATTTTAAAATAAAAATATTTAATTTTCATATTTTAAAAAATTCATAATTTTGATCTTGTATTAAATTCTGTCTATATTTTTTTCTATCTTATATTTTAATTAATTAAATAATTTTTTATAATATTTTAAATAAATATATTAAATTTAAAATTCAATTAGACTAAAATAAAAGAAATAAAATATAAATAGAATTAAGAATTAGACCAAAATTATAAATTT
>JAMLFT010009800.1:0-12405 GCA_026544285.1 Pachyrhizus erosus
TAAACTAAATTATTATTCATTTGGCTTAAACTCAGAGAGCTTTATAACATAAGAATCTTTACTGAAACTGTTCCCTGCGGATACGACATTCGTACTTGAAAAAGTACTATATTACAATTGAATCGGTACACTTGCCGAAGTAAAGAAAAATGACTAACATAAAGCTGGTAAGATTTGGTGCAACCCATATTTGACTACAAAAATAAACATCAGAAAATTGTTATAGTTAGCAATAGGAGTTAGCAAGTTGAAAAGAACTTAGTTAAATGTTTAGTATCCCATTGTAATCATGAGCATTTCCTTTTTCTGATAAAGTGATTAATGAGTGAGTATTTTTCTATGTTGTGCATTTTAACAAACACTTGGTGAGCTACAAGAAAAAATACTTTCAATGAATGAAGATGGTTTTGTGCCAAACCTCACTGTCATAACACACAATGCCTAGCAATAAGCAAATATAAGAACACACCAGATTAACTCACTCCTCACTCAACTCATTAACCCAGGGTCAATTGAAACTTCTCACATAAACCAAATAAAATCTTGAAATTTTTTACAATAATGAGAAGGATTGTGGAAACTCCACAAAGAAGCACTTACCTTAACAATGACAAGGAGTGAGCTTACAATGTCCAGAACAGAAGCAGGCAACAAGATGAGTAAGGGAGATTGATGCAACATCAAGTAGAGATTTAGTTCAAAAGGGAAAGGAAAAATGTCATTTTGTGTGTTCGCGCCTTTTTTAAAAATAGTTCAATTGATCTCTCGCTCAAGCGAGACAGCGACACTCGGTGTTTTAAGTGGATTTTCGCCCAAGCGAAAATATTCTAGCTTAAAACGAAACTTGCAGAAAAATTTGTCTTTTCGTTTCTGCATATCTCGCCTAGGCGAAAGCTTCACTCGCTCAAGCAAAATGTGACCTGAGGGCACTTAAGAGTTGCAGGCATTTTCGCTCAAGCGAGAATAATCTCACTTAAGCAAAATTTCACCCCGAGGGCACTCAAGAGTTGTAGGCATTTTCGCTCAAGCGAGAATAATCTCGCTCAAGTGAAATTTGACCCGAGGGCACTTACGGTAACTTCAGAAGTCTCGCTCAAGCAAGAAATATCTCGCTTAGGCGAGAGTTGTAGAGATAAATTATATGTTTCCTTTTACATATCTCGCTCAGGAAAATTTTTGGCTTAAGCGATAATTATTCTCTAGACAATATGCCTGTCAAGCCCAAGCATCTGCTGTATGCCAAAACTCTCACTTCTAAATGCAAAGATATGCATGCTCATGAGTTTTGCAGTGATTAAATGTGCAACATGGTCCATAAGATATCTATAGACAATAACCATATTTCTAGTTCATGCAACAACAATTAAACTGAAACAAATTTACATAGTAACCCATTGGGTTGCCTCCTAGAAAGCGCTTGTTTAACGTCACATAGCTTGACGCTTGTATCAATCAAGGATCATTCAATTGAATCACCGTGATGAGCCTTTCAATCTCACCATCAAAATAATGCTTCAGTCTTTAGTCATTGACCACCCAACTTCTATATGATTCAGGGTCCTCCAATTCCACTGTTCCATATGGCTTCACTTGTTTGACTAAAAATTGGCCTAACCATTTTGATTTCAGTTTTCCAGGGCAACGTCTCAACCTAGAATTGAATAACAATATAGATTGGCCTGGTTCAAAATTTCTCTTCAAAATTTTCCTACATGGTAAACCTTAACACGTTCCTTATAAATTTTAGATGATTGGTAAGCATTGAGCCTCATTTCTTCTAGTTCATGGAGCTGCATTTTTCATTTTTCTCTAGAGGCCTTGAGATCAAAATTTAGAACTGATAAGTGTCAATATTCAGTACATTTACATGAGAAAATTGGTGCCTTTTGTTCTTAATTGTTGTTAAAATTAGTAACTACTCTCTAATTTGAGAATTTTTAAATCCAAACATATGTTTTGAGTCTGGAAACAAATGGAGACATTTAATCCCAATGTTATATGAATTTCAGGTAACTAAGGATCAAGTAAGGAAAAAAATTCAAGATGCATGGATAGAAGAGCAAGAAGATAGACAAAAAGAAAACTTTGATGATGATAAGCTCAAGCCAGGACTCGCCCAAGCGAAATCAGATCTTGCTTAAGCTAGAATTTTTCAGAGACAGTAAAAGCTATAGTGGTCAGCTCACTCAAGCTAGAATATCTCGCTTAAGCGAGAATGATCCTAAGAGTGGTTATTCGTCAGCAGGAATCTCGCTTAACTAGACACAGCTCACTTGAGCGAGATAACTTTGTTTCAAATTTATGTACATGGCTCGCTTAAGCGAAACTATCTTGCTTAAGCGAAAATTCATTAACCTAGTTGTGGAGAGAGTTTAAAAAGAAAAGAAAAGAAAGACGGTGAAGGAATCTCTTTGAGGGGAATCTATCTTGCAGTAGTAAAGGCTACCATGAGTGGCTAACTTCCTCCTTTTGGGATTGAATGTAATCTACTCAAACTCAAATGTATTTTGGTGATAGTTATGTATAATTCTCTTTCTTTACTTATTCTTGGTATTTCTATTTTACGCTTACTGTTGGATTCTATCTAATCAATAGACTCTTGATTTTTATTCTTAGATTTAACTGGAAAGTATGTGTAAGAATCAGATCTAAACGAAAATACTTGATATATTGTAATGCTAGGAATAGATTTCAACATATCGATTACTTCATAACATCTGAACTTAAAGCTGGTTAATTTACTAGACAACTAAAGGATTAGTGTTTAGAAAATTTTCTTAAGAATTTCATGCTTTAAGAATCAGTGTGCATGATTTAAGATGTGGTATCAAGAATCAGTACTGTGAGTATTATATGTTGTTAGAAATGCAAAATACAGAAGAGTAAGATAAAGTATATTCAATCCCAATCCCAATAACTGAAATTTTAAAACAAGTCCCTATTTTATCACATGCTTGTGGGTGCAAAGTTATTTTTGATAACCTCACTCCAATATGAAAAAAACTATCATTCATTTTATATATTTAGTGAGTGTTGCAACAGAAGATTTTTAATTTAAATTATTCCTTGTGGGTACAACATTTGTACTTTGAAAAGTACTATACTACAATTGATTCGGTGCACTTGCCAAAGGGAAAGAAACAATAAGAAGCTTCAATGCCCAATATGCTTTGTGTTCCAATTTCACTGGAAGGTGTCATGCCTTACCATAGATCAATTGAAATGGAGAGAGAGATGTAGAATTTTTGTATCAAGTTCGATAAGTCCATAAAGGTTCATCAAGCTTTCTTAACCAATCTCTCCTAGAAGAGGCAACTATTTTCTCTAAAATTCTCTTAATTTCTCTGTTAGAGACCTCCACTTGACCATTGGTCTAAGGATGGTAGGCTATTACTACTTTATGTCGAACCCAATAATGTTCTAGAACCTTCTGAAGCTGAACATTACAACAATGGGAACCTCCATCACTAATTAGGACTCTAAGAGTACCAAATCTGCAGAAAATACTTCTCTTAAGGAATCTGATCATTGTTTTAGCATCAGCCTTCTAAACTAGGATTGCTTCCACCTATCTAGATACATACTCAATTGCCAATAAAATATATTCATTTTAAAAAGAAGATGGCGGTGGTCCAATGAAATCAATTGAAATCTATATTGAAGAACTTTAGCAACAGTCCTTTCTCCATTGAAATGACCTCCATATGGTGAATTATAACAATGTCATAGAATATTCTTGGCCTCCTCCCTTGTGACACATCGCCATAGCAAGTTATCTACACCAATTTTGAAAAGATGAGGATCATCCCACACATAATGATTTGCATCCTTAAAATTTTTTTTCTTTTGATGTCATTCAAGATCTTCAGGTATAACCCCAGCAGCTTTAAAATTGGCCATATCTGCAAACCATGGCCTCTTTTGAATTGCTAAAAGTTTTTCATCTAAAAACTCATCCAACACCTCTGATTCAAGTGCAGTCACCTCATCATTTGCAAGTCTAGACAGATGGTCCGCCACTTTGTTTTCACAACCTTTCTTGTCCCTTATTTCTAAATCAAACTCCTGCAATAATAGTATCCATCTTAATAGCCTTAACTTAGAATCTAATTTAGTTAACAAATATTTAATAGCAGCGTGGTCAGTGAAAATAATTACTTTGGTCCCAATCAAATAAGATCTAAATTTCTCAAGTGCATACACTATAACAAGCAACTCCTTTCCAGTACTGGTATAATTACTTTGAGTTTCAGTTAGGACTTTACTTGCATAGTGTATCACTTGAAAAACTTTTCCTTTCCTTTGTCCTAACAATGCTCCTATTGCATAGTCACTTGCATCACACATCAATTCAAAATTACATTACCAGTTTGGAGTAGTAATTATTGGTGCAGAAATGAAGTTTTTTTTTTAATTTTTCAAAAGCAATCAGACAGTCTTCATCAAACTTAAATGGAGTATCCTTATTGAGCAGGTTGCACAATGGCTTTGCAATTTTTGAGAAATCCTTGATGAATCTTCTATAAAAGTCAGCATGTCCAAGAAAGCTTCTAATCCTTTAATGTTAACCGGGGGAGGTATCATTTCAATGATCTCCACTTTTGCTTTGTCCACTTCAATTCCTTTGCAAGATACCTTGTGGTCTAAAATAATGTCTTCAGTCACCATGAAGTGACATTTCTCTCAGTTGAGTACAAGATTTGTCTCCACATACCGCTTTAGTACACTGTCTAAATTCTCCAAACAAGAGTTAAAGGTAGGTCCGAACACTAAGAAATCATCCATGAACACTTCAACGCATTTTTCTATTAAGTCTGCAAAAATAGAAAACTTACATCTTTGGAAAGTAGCTAGAGCATTACATAACCCAAATGGCATTTTTCTGTAGGCAAAAACACCAAAAGGGCAAGCAAAAGTAGTCTTTTCCTAATCTTCTACATCCACTACAATTTGGTTATAGCTTGAATAACCAACCAAAAAATAATAATATGTTTTTCCTGCCAACCTTTTCAGCATCTGATCCATAAAAGGCAACGAAAAGTGATCTTTCCTTGTAGCTTGGTTCAATTTTCTATAATCAATACACATCCTCCAACCTATAATCGTTCTTATAGGTATCAACTTATTCTTTTCATTGTGAATGACACTCATGTCACCTTTCTTAGGAACCACTTGTACAAGACTGACCTAAGCACTATCTGAAATAGGATAAATCATTCTTGCCTCTAAGAGCTTTTGAACTTCTTTCTTCACAACCTCTTTCATAGTCGGATTCAAACGTCTTTGAGGTTGAGCCACAAGATTGAAGTCTTGCTCAAAATGAATTTTGTGCAGCAATAAAATGGACTTATACCCTTCAAGTAGGCTAAAGTCCACCCTATGGCTCCTTCATTGGCTTTCAGCACTCGTACCACTTTTTCTTCTTCATCTATTGTCAAATAATTGTTGAGGATTACTGGTTTTTCACCGTTCTCTGCAAGGAAAACATATTTAAGATGAGGTGGTAGCTATTTTAATTCCAGTTTTTAAGGTGGGGAAGTCTCTTCTTTAATCAATTCCTGCCTTTGAATAACATTTTGTGACACTTCCTTGGCATTGTCTAAATCTCTCAAGCAATCTTTTACTTCTTTTTCTTCCAACTCATGGATATCTTCCATGATATCAACAACAGCTTTCATCAATGGTTCCGCAGTAGAGAATTTTCACTGTGTTTCCGAACAGATTTCATCAATGACATTTAGTTTAAAGCACTCTTTTTTGTTGCTCGGATGTTTCATGGCTTCGAAAACATTAAAAATTACCTCCTCGTTTTGCACACAAACTTTTAATTCACCTTTATCAACATCAATTATGACTTTCGTCGTCTTTATAAATGGCCTCCCAAGGATTAAAGGGACTCCAACATCCTCCTCTATGTCCATAACGACAAAGTCGACTGGAAATAGAAATTTATTCACCTTCACCAAAAGATCTTCAATTACTCCATGTGGATATTTTATAGATCTGTCAACTAACTACAAAATCATTCTTGTGGGTTTCACTTCTACATCTCTAATTTCTTCAGCATGGATAAAGGCATAAGATTGATACTAGCTCTAAGATCCAGTAATGTCTTTCCAATTGTGAGATTGCCTATGGTAACAAGCAAAGTGAAACTCCCTAGATCTTTAGATTTTTGTGGCAAGGAATTATGAATTATGGCACTACATCCACCCTCCAGTTCAATTGTTTTTTTCTCATTGAACTTCTTTTTCTTAGTTAGCAATTCCTTCATGAACTTTGCATAGGTTGACATTTGTTCCAATGCTTCAGTGAATGGAATGTTGATTTGCAGACTTTTAAGAATATCCAAAAATCTTGCAAATTGTTGTTCCTTGTCTTTCCTTGATGGGGTATATGGATAAGGTACATTCCTTATAGGAGGACCCCTCACTTGATTTTTACTTTGGTCACTTTTCTTCTTCTTCTCATCAATATATACATATTTCTCTTTATTTTCTTCTTCCTCCCCCTCATGCTTTATTTTTTCTTTCTCATTCTCTTTTTCTTTAATTATCTCCTCTTCAACAGATAACTGATCTCCAATCCCTTCACCCACCACTTTACCACTCCTAGTGGTAATTGACTTGCAATGCTCCTTAGGGTTAGTTTGGGTGCTGGCTGAAAATTGACCCCCTTGTTGATCTGCCAACTGTTTAGCTAATTGTCCCACTTGTGTTTCTAGATTTCTTATTGAAGCTTCTGTATTTTTCTAATTAGATAAAGAAGTTTGCATGAATTTTTCAAAAGTATCCTCCAATTTAGTTGTTCTATCATGAATGGAAGGATAATGCGATTGTTGCTGATATGATGCTTGTTTGTTAGATGGTCCAACATCTTATTTCCACCCACAACCTTGAGTTGGATTATTCCTCCAACCTTGAATCATACTATTTGGATAGTTAGATGAGAAGCCACCTTGCCTTCCATGATTGCTCATGTAATGAACTTCTTCATCTGGTGGATTATTTTGATAAGAATAGTGACCATTTGGATTATCACCCCCACAAAAATAACATCTCATAGCTAGAATCTAACTTTAGGAGGAATGCACAACATGTAATTATTGAGGCAATTTAGACATTTTCTTAGTTAATGCTTCAATATGTTGTGTCAGGATTATTTTTCTAAGCTAAGATTGCATCTGTAGTATTGAGATCAAGCATTCCTTTCCTTTAAACAGTTTGTCTATCATGTTGAGCTTGATAATCTGCTGAGGCTAAAGATCAATAATTCTTGTAGCCTGCTCTGCGTCAACAACCATCATTGCCCTCCTGCTACTGCATTTAATATCATCTTAGTATCAGGCCTCAAACCATTGTGAAAAATGTTTAGTTGGGCAATGTCTTCAAAACCATGGTTAGGACATCTCCTAAGCATTACTTTGAACCTTTCCCAGGCTTCACAAAAGGGTTCATCTTGCCCTTGTCTAAATGTAGAAATGTCATATTTTGCCTTGATTTAACTAGATAGTGGGAAAAATTTGTGTAGGAACCTCTCCTCTACATCACTCCAATTGGTCAAACTTTAATCTGGGTGTGATTTGAGTCATTCTTTTGTTTTTCCTGTCAATAAAAAAGGAAACAAACGCAAATAAACTTATTCAACATCCCCTTCTTCAAAACCCATAATTCCTACTAATTCATAGAATGTGGACAAATGAGTGTATGGATCTTCATGATCCACTCCCGTGAATTGATGGGTGCTGATTAAACTAAGAAAAGCTGGCTTCATCTCTAAAGATTTGATGGTAGAAGGTATTGCTATTCTGGAAAAATGTCTTGGTCCTTACTGCATCGCATAGTCTCCTAGTGTTCTCCTAGGTGAATTTTGTCTTTCATCAGCCATGTTCTTCTCTTGTTGATTTTCTCGACTGTGTGTGATGGGATTGTTGAAAGATTCTCCTTCTACTTACTCTTACATTTTCTTCTCTTTATGATTTTTTCTAGTTGTCCTCTCAATTTCAAAATCAAATTTCAATTGATCTTTAGAGACTTGTCCTCTTAAACACATAAATCAAAGACAACTAAAGCAAGGTTTAGCACAAGATTAAAATAATCATCATTTAAGTCACCAACTAAAAAAATAAAAAAAAATAAAACAAAATATCCACAATACTTAGTGAGTTATACTCCAAAAAAAATTTTTAAAGAAAATTTGTTCCCTAGCAACGGTGCCAAAAACTTGTTGATTCTTCTCCTTCGGCAAGTGCACCAAATCAATTGTAGTATAGTACTTTTCAAAGTAAGAATGTCGTACCCACAAGGAATAGTTTCAATCAAAAATCTTTTGTTACAACACTCACTGAGTATATAAAATGAATGATAATTTTGTTCATTGTTAGATTGAGGTTATAAAAAATAATGCACCCAAAAGCATGTAATAATATAGGAACTTGGTTTGAAATTTCAGTTATGGGGATTGGGATTGAACATACTTTATCTCACTCTTCTGTATTTTGTATTTCTAACAACATATAATACTCACAACACTGATTCTTGATACCACATCTTAAATCATTCACACTGATTCCTCAAGCATGAAATTCTTAAGAAAATTTTCTAAACACTAATCCCTCAGTTGTCTAGTAAATTAACCAGCTTTAAGTTCAGATGTTATGAAGTAATCGATATGTTGAAATTTATTCCTAGCATTACAATATATCAAGTATTTCTGTTTAGATCTAATTCTTACACACACTTTCCAGTTAAATCTAAGAATAAAAATCAAGAGTCTATTGATTAGATAGAATCCAACAGTAAGCGTAAAATAGAAATACCAAGAGTAAGTAGAGAAAGAGAATTATACATAACTATCACCAAAATACATTTGAGTTCGAGTATATTACATTCAATCCCAAAAGAAGTAAGTTAACCACTCATGGTAGCCTTTACTACTACAAGATAGATTCCCCTCGAAGAGATGTCGCCCTCGTCTTTCTTTTATTTTCTTTTTAAACTCTCTCCACGACTAGGTTAATGAATTTTCGCTTAAGCGAGATAGTTTCGCTTAAGCGAGCCATGTACATAAATTTGAAACAAGGTTATCTCGCTCAAGCGAGTCGTGTCTAGCTTAAACAAGATTCTTGTTGACAAATAAAGACTTTCAGGATCATTCTCGCTTAAGCGAGATATTCTAGCTTACGTGAGATCTGATTTCGCTTGGGCGAGTCCTGACTTGAGCTTTTCATCATCAAAGTTTTCTTTTGGTCTATCTTCTTGCTCTTCTATCCATGTATCTTTAATTTTTTTTCCTTACTCTCTCCTTAGTTACCTGAAATTCATATAACATTGGGATTAAATGCCTCCATTTGTTTCCAGACTCAAAACATATGTTTGGATTTAAAAATTCTCAAATTAAGGAGTAGTTACTAATTTCAACAACAATTAAGAACAAAAGGCACCAATTTTCTCATATAAATGTACTGAATATTGGCACTTATCAAAGACGAATAAAAAACGTAATGAGTGAGAATTAAGAATGAAGATTGCATGGGTTAATTACAAAAGGTGCCTAAGGAATGTACGCAGGCTATGGTGAGTCCTTGTGGGTAGATAAGGTGTCAAGTTGTGAGTTGCTCAAAGAAAGAGGGTATCACAAAACTGGCTTGGCATCCTCTATAAAGCAAAGCATTACCAAGATTCAGTTGAGAGTATCCTAGACCGAGTACTAGGCAGAATATGTACTCTCAATCGTCGACCCAAAATGCAGGCTGGGATTAATTGACATGCTCGTGTAAGTCCCCCCAAAGATAGGAGAAATTGAAGGCTATGAAGGACTCTAAACGATTAGAAACTCTAACTAGGTACAATATGATGAAATGAGAATATGCGATAATTGGGAATGATTTACATGTGTATATGTTTAAGGACAGATGACGCACTCCTACATCCCCTATCTTTCAGATACTAATGGCAAAAGAATTTCACCATCTGTTTCACTTGATGATCATACCATTAGGAGGAAGATGGACCCATGACACATTATTTAGGGATGACACCTTCACTAGATATGTGAGATTTGCCTTTAGGTTCCCTAGTGTCATACTTCCTTGGCAATTTTCTCACATAGATATACCTGTCATCTTGATGCAGATGTTGTCGCCTAGATATGTTGGAATTCCACCAGATCCTCCAGCAACTCCCAAAAGCCCTCATCCCCCTTCAAATCCAAATTCTTCTACAAGTTCAGCCCCAAACAAAGTTAATGATCCAGAAAAAGAAAAAGAAATTTCAGATGAAGAAGATCCCTCTGAATGTTTTGATTAAAAGTCACGGAAGGAATTAGAAGCTTAGAGAATACCTAGTTAGCCAGTATTTCCCCTATTTTTGGATGAATGTAAAACTATTAAATACAATTGATATTTTGAGACTTATTATATACAATTGTATTTATCAATATATTTCTAACTAAGTTTTAACATAATACGTGAATAATGTGGTGATAGTTAAAAGTCCACAAATTGTAACTCCTTAGCAAATGATGTTTAATAAATTTTATCCAGTTGATTAAAATTTGAAATAAAAAAATCCTTTTAAAATTTAAAATCTTATTAAATTAGACAAATGAAAAAGGACTATAGTGTAACACTTATTTTTACACAAGAAATTCAAATGTATTATTAGTTTATTGTATGAAGTAACTTTTTCTAAAACTTAATTTTTCTTGTTCAGAACATTGAGCAACGGAAGAGGTATAAGGTGGTCTACCATGTTAAATCAAAAGGAAAGTTTGATTTTCAACTTTCACTCACGGGTGTTGATGTTACAAAGGTGGCATCAAACATCACGTAAGTTCCTTTTTATTTACAAAAAGTTGTAGAGATTCTAACTTATTTGATGTTATAATAAAAGTGGCATCAATACTCAACAACCCATAAAATTAGTTGTTGTGATGGTTCTAAATTCACGGGAAAGTATTTGAAGATGGAAAATGGAACAGGATGGAGACAATAGTGGAAGCAAAAGCTACTAATCACTATTCAAGTCTTCAAATAATCACAACTAGTGAAGGGAGTTACCTATTAGACCAAGTGTTAGCTATGTCATTGGACACTTACATGGTTAGTAAAATAACAATCACACCTTATAAATCAACAAATGTAGCTATTAAATTTAACAAAACTCTGTGGATCATTAATGATAGAGTAACTCGTTATTATCATCTCAAAAATGAAAACGTAGTCATCACTTCATTCTTCTCTTGAAACAGGGTCATGGCTTCCCGAACGATCTTTTTCAAATGGTAGCAGATTTGAAACCAAAATTTCACAGATTTCCGGGTATGTCCAAATTCTATGTTTCCAAAGGGAGGTTTGCTATTCAGCATTGTAATTTTTTATTTCTTTTTTTTTGGGGAAGGGGGCACGTATATACTCTTGATTCTTACTTAAACAACTAAATTAATTAAGTAAATAATTAAATCAGTTTCCAGATAGTTATAACAAGGTGCGATGGCGAGAAAGAATGGTGTGACTGAATGATTACTTTTTCGAGGGTATGTGGTTAATTATTTTACCACCTAGATTTCCATCATAATCCTTAGAATGGAATAATATTTCTTCTTTCTAAACTTTGATGTAAATAAAAGAAAGAAAGAAAGAAATTCTCCGATACCTCACTCTATTTATCCGTGTCCATTACATTAGGTGGTACATATGTTGAAGGAGATTACCTGAAAAATCAATTTCGGTGGAAAGAGTCCATTTGACCATGGGAAGAGAGACCTGGCCACTTTGATGATATTTGGAATTATTGGAGTGACGATGGAATTGGTTATTTAGAGTATCTCCAATTGAGTAATCTTTTAAACCTATAATTAGGTTTGTCCTACTTAGCTTAATAAATATAATGATTTAATATTTCTTGAGCAGCTAGCAGAGGACTTTGGAGCAATGCCTATATGGGTGTTTAACGCTGGTATATTCTTCTGGCCTTACCTCAAATTTGTTCTCAACAACCACAGCCATTTTAATTTATCTTTGTTTTATAACATTGTACATCAGATATAGCACCCTATGTGCAACTATAACTTTCTTCCCCAACACTTTTCTTCTTGGTATTTATGAAATTATATATATTTACTATTATTTTCAAATCTTTGCATTAAAAGGATGCCCTAGATGGCATTGAATTTGCAAGAGGCTCTCCAACATCAAAGTTGGGTTCTGTTAGAGCTGCAATGGGACATCCTAAACCATTTGACTTGAGATATGTTACCGTTGGAAATGAAGATTGTGATCATGTTAATTATAAAGACATGCAATTTTATTGGTTTTATCACTCTTTGAGCACATATGTGTGTGCAACCTTCATATATATGTTAACCGTGATTTACTTGGCTTAACATGTAACATTCCAACTTTTT
>JAMLFT010009801.1:0-12405 GCA_026544285.1 Pachyrhizus erosus
TTTTTAAAATAAGAATAATTTAAAAAAGATATAAAAAATTGTTAACAAAATTTTTAAAAGATGTAAATTAATTGAAAATGTTATGTAAAGTATTGAAACTGAGTATATACTATTTACTCAATGTATTAATGTTTTAAAAAATATTCATACCCTTATAATTATTAAATAAAATGCTTAGAAGCTAATAAAAAATGGATGGTGATGGTGTACCTTGGCATCCACAATCAAGTGAACCATGGCGGTGGTGTGGCTGTGCCTGTACCTCCCTCTTCCGCAGAAACTGTTTCTTCTGCTCCCACATGGTTCTGCATCCCTATGCCTCAAGCTTTCCCTTTCATCACATTTAGTTCTCCATATACATCTTCGCACCTGAACCACCTTCCATCTTCATTGCACAACAAGGATCACTATCATAACAATTACTTTTCCAGATAGATACGTTCTACTGTTTCAATTTTAAAACAATGGATTGTGTTTGTATTACAATGTGCCAATTCCCATTTGATTGAGTTCATTTACGTCATTTAAAGGATTTGTGCTTATTCCCTTCTTTACAAAGTTGTTGTATCCAGATACACACGCTCACCAATTCCTTTGCTCACTCTTAGTATGTAATTGAAACATCACGTAAAAACAACACCCACCATAAAAAAAATTACGACAGTTTTCACAAAATTGGATCAAGACCCCACACCAATTGCCAAACAACAAAAAATGCAGAAACAAAATTAGGGCTCTCATTCTAAATTAACCCACACACAAACCAAAATCGAAATATAGAATAAGAACTCACATGAATTGGGAAAGAGGCTGCTGCTGAGGGAACCAGAAGATCGCTGCGGAAGCGAGGTCTCGACGAGAGAGAACACCACGAAATGAAGCTAGAATAAAAGGAGTGAAATGTATGTTAAAAAGAAGGGTATTTGTGTTAAAAAGTTTCATTAAATAAGCAATTTTTAGTTTATTTTTAGCTTTTTTTTAGAAAAAAAAAAAAGTTTAAACCAACATGTAAAAATGAAAATAAGTGTTTTTTTTTATTATTAAAATAAGCGTTTTTTTTTATTATTAAAATAAGCGTTTTTTTCTGAAAGAAAAAGGGCCTAAACATACGGGCTCAGTATATGCTTCTGTCTATGCCTATTATAAATTATCTGATGGGGAGTGCACGATACCTGTTCGACATAATGTGTGTGAGGGACTCTGAAACTCATTTGTTCTCTTGTTTTCATAATGGTCATCATTTATGTGACAATTTAGTATTTGAAAAAAATAAATATTATTATGATTTAGCTATAAATATATAAAAATGTGATAATTATATCTATTATATAACTTAATTATAAATTAGTCCCGGTATTATACAATTTAATTATGTTTTATAATGCAACTTAATGATAAATTAATCCTTAAATTTTAAAACAATTTTAAATTAGTTCTTAAATATTATAACTTAATAATAAAATAGTTCTACAAAAATTTAATAGTAAAATGTAATTATCACATTTTTTACGTATTTAAATATTAAAGCTAAATTTTTTATTTCTAAAAAATTCAATTATCTTGAATTTATACATTCAAGGATTAAAATAGTTATGTACTCATTGCATTTAATAAGGTGTCATGTGAATAATAGAAGCATTAAATACTTACAAAAAAATTATTATCAATAATAGTGTTATCTAACTTAAACAAGATTATTTTTGTGGAAGATGTTTATAATCTATAAAAAAAAAAAAAAAAGCTTCAAGGTGACTTTCTCGGCTAAATTGACCAAAGAGAACAGGGAATGGCAATTTCTTGAGGGATGAGAAAAAGAGAGGGATATGTGTTCAAAGGTTTTAGATGTATGATATGCCTGTGGGTTACAACTTAAACACAACGTGGCTTGAGCATTGGGGCTATTTAGTTTTCTATGAACCTTTAATATGTAGATGCC
The DNA here is from genome assembly GCA_026544285.1 of Pachyrhizus erosus. Taxonomy (NCBI): domain Eukaryota; kingdom Viridiplantae; phylum Streptophyta; class Magnoliopsida; order Fabales; family Fabaceae; genus Pachyrhizus; species Pachyrhizus erosus. Next base: position 1,937 of record JAMLFT010009801.1, read on the forward strand.
AAAGGTTGTGAACTCAAAGAAACGAGCGTCATCTACCTTAATGAAAAAAAAAAAAAAAGAGGTAACAAGACTGAAGAGTGTAAAAAATTTCCCACATAAGAATAATGCAAACAGAAAGATACAAGAATCGTTACTCGTTAGTTTGGTTATTTAATAATTGCTAAATCAAAAGGGTCTTTCAAACATCACCAGGAATGTGTCAGCTGTCTCAAATAATAAAGTTCTTTGCATGTAAATACAAGAAAATAGGATATAAACTTTGCATTCATCCACCACTCTGCAAGTGTAGCAAAGTTTTAAATTGTGGTCATAAATTTTGGTGTTGTGAAAAATTGCTCTTTCTCTTTGGGTTCTTGCCAATGCCGCTTGTCGTGTTGTTCTTAGTTCTTCTCAGATAAAGTTACATACATATATTTGGATTTGTATTTTTTTTTTTAATGATTTCTTATGGACAAAGACGAGGAGTTTGGTTTTGAATTTATCAAACAAAGATAGCTTTTGTTATGATAAATCTGAACCTTTTAGTTTTCTTAGTTTGGTCTTGTATTTTGTCCTTACACACTTGTAAGACCTTCGGATCAACTATACAAAGCTATAGAGCATGGAGGTGTCACTAAAAAACCAAGTACAGGGGAAAAAATATATGTTTGAAATAATATCCAGACTCAAGTTCTATGAATTGACTAGTATAACAATTTTTTTGCTTTTAACCTTAGTTTTATTGTTAGGAATTTACTGCGTACGCGCAGGTATATAGAGAAACACAACTCAGGAGAAGAATTTACTTACCATTACTCCTACATCCTAATTCGATGGTTAGTCTCATAGTTTTGTCTATGGGGACTTTTGGTCAAAAAAGACCAAAGAAAATAATCAGCTAAAAATTAAGGATTTTATAAAAATTTCAACAAGACAAATCCCCCTTTATTTCTCTCCAACAACTTAACCTGCACCAAGGAGAGAGGCAGGCACATGGTTAAGTTAGAGACTCACTTGGCCCTTTTTATATTTTATACAATATCTTGAGATATAATCTTATCTCGAGTGATAATTTTTTTTCACTTGTCTAATTATGATTGATCTTATATTATAAAATTATTATATTTTGTAATAATCATTTTAAAATACATGTCTAGCATGACTTGTAATTGATTAATAGTATAAAATTTTTATATTGACAATCCACTGACACCAACCTAGTAACGAGAGATTTGAATGGTTTACATTAAGTCTTACATTCAAATCTCATTCCCATCTATTTTATAAAAACCTTCTTTAAAATTAAACTCTTACATTAATTAGATCTTGAAGTAATGATCATTATAGTACTAATTAAGCACGCTTAATATTACAATACCTAGGGACAAAGAATACTACTACTAAGGGGGTAGCGTAGTGTACGTTCCCCTGTCAGATTCAGTAAGTCTCAATTGCTTTGTGCAGAAGATTCTCGATATGTCGAGATTTTGTTTTATAAATTACGAATTTTACCCTGTAGGAGTTGAATAAACAATTAAAGAAACCTAAAAAAATTTCAAAAGCATTCATAGAGAAGACAGTTGGTTAGCATCAAAATCAATACTTTCTTATGGGATAAAACTTGTAGAGCAATTCTAGACGTAATGGAAAAGCTTTTTACAGGTATAAATATTCAAACGGAACGCTTTGCTTCATATGGAAAGTAGCATAACGTCTTTAGGAAGAAAAGGGGTAAGTGGCTTGCAAGGTGCAACTGAATTCAATAGCTTATTTGACATGTAAGATATGAGCATTGTACTATACTACAATTTTTCTTAGCGGTTTAACTTTTCCAGCTTCCCAGTCATAAGTCCCCTTTGAAACATGGGGAGATTATCTGTAATTATGGCTGTTATTAGCCTAAAAAATGGTATGAAAAATAGTCACAAATGAATTGATCTTAGCAGTTTGAAGAGCTTCTGTGCTCGGCAGACTTTGATGCTTCATTAATCATCTGAAGGCTTATGGTGACTGGAAAACTGTACAGTGATGGCAGAACATGGACACTCAGTAGGCACTAATGGAGAGTCGTATGGAATGACAAAATATGAGGTGCTTGTTTGTTGTGCTATGCATCTTGTGGAGGAAATCAGTTTAGAAGTGAGATCCAGAAGAAGCAAATTAGTATGGAATTAAACAATCTTGCCAACTCGTCTTTAGCCCTCTTGGTCAATCTCCATCACAAAAACTGAAATGCTGGGACATGTATAAATATAAATAATGTTTTACAATTTGCAGTGAAGATTTAGAGAAGAATAACATATAGAAGGGACTCTGAGATATCCTTTTCTGAAAAAGTATCATTACATACAATGACAAGATATTCAGGCAATGCCCAAAATATTTTCATATTGGGCAGTCCAATTTAATTGGCCTACAACTCATGACAAGCCACAAAATTCATTGCTCATGTACAAGTGCAGTTACAAACAGAAGAAATGTGTGGAAATGTTATTAGTATGGTTAAGAAATTTGTATTAATAACTTTAAAAATATAGAAAGAACAATCGACAAAAAGAATATGCATGTGCTTTACTAGTATTTGCCTATAACTATTCTTATGTTACAAAAAGAATGCCTATGAAGAATGATAAAGCAAAGATGGTTTGTTTATAAAAACTATAACTTTCAAGAAGATAATAGTGTAGTCATACCAAAGTTTTCAGAAGATCACACCCTAAACCTTCACCAAGTGTGTCTCGGCCAATGAAGAATTCAGGTCTTCTCGAGATTGAGATCTCCTACTTTGCAGACGCATCTGACTCCTGTGGGGTGACCTGAATGCCCCTATACTACTGCTGTCAAACTGCATCTGCCCTAAATTGTTCGAGGAATAACTATGTGAGACACCACTAGCTGATGGGTAAAAGGAAGATTCCATCAGCTGGATGTTGCCACTGTTATCACCAAGACCATGCCCCAGGCTAAATGGTCTAGCCTGTGAACCTGCGATTGTTGGGCTGAGTGGGGTCTTTGTTCTTCCATCTCCTGCAATACCATAGGTTCAATGACTTCAAAGCTCAATCACCGAGAAATATTACCAGCACAATACACAGGCTGCACAAAATCATTCAAACTATCCAAAAGGAGCAATTCGGCTGTAATTTATAAAGAAACTCAAACCAAGCATAGTATGCTGTGAAAGTACATGATGCACATTTGTGACAATTGCAAATGTTACATTATCAGCACAATATATAACTAGGATAATTAAAGTTTTTTTAATTTATTTTGCAATTAGCTTTTATACTAAAAGAAAAAGAAACTGAATATGCAATTAGTTTTTAATTAAAATTTTGTAATTTATTTTGCAATTAACTAGGATAATTAGTTTTTTTTAATCTGTCCCAAACACTATTCAGTATATCAGTTCACAGCCAAACATTTACTCTGGACATTAATTTGACACATAAATATGGAAAACATTAAGGACTCCTCTAAAATTGTTTTCACTTCGTTTTTGGTTTCAAATATTGGTGTAAGAAATGGTGAAAATTACATTTGTTTTCACCAATTCCTATACAAATTTTTAAAAATAGGAGACAAAGTAGAAGCATTGTGACATTTAATTATTAGTGATTAGTCAAATCAGGAAATAAAACACAAAATATTTTCTCAAACCACAGAGTCAATATTCCCAAAAGCACAGAAATGGGATAGGATAGGGAAGGGCGGTCACTAATTGAAGATTATCCTAGAGTTTGGAAGAGTTTATGTAGCATATGAAAATGGCTAACGAGTCTTATTAGCTCTCTTTAGTTTATTTCATTAAGTATCTTTATGAATTTCATTAAAACAAACACTTTTTCAGTTTATTTCATTAAGTTTTATGATAACATTTATAACAAAAGTTCCTTGTGAGAAGAGCTTTTGAATAAGTATTTTAAGAAGTTACTTATCCATATGCACCCTACAGATAAAAGATATATAATTTCTAAATTTGCATGCAAATATCTAAAGAAAAAAGTTACCTGAAGTTGAAGACATTCAGTTATTCAATGTGCACATACTCCAACATGAACACCAAACACTACACTGCTAATGTTCAAAAATCAAAATACAAGACACCAGGGCATATGTGTGTGTGAGATAGAGCAAGTGAGATGAATTAGATATGAGCAACAAGACAAAAGATTCTAAAGATTTGTGTATTCAATTTATTGGAAAACTTAGTAGGCTTATAAATTTTCCTTATCATAATGTGTCTCAAAAGATTAAGAGGTACCATTTTATAATGCAAACACTTTATCTCTTTACAAAAGAAAAAAGATGAATTATATCTACCAATAAAGTTATATTCACCTTCTCAAAACAACTTGCTGACTCTTACACTTTTCCATATTATTGTGAGCCTTAAAAAATAATACTAGTATACTACAAAGTATCATCTTTTAATATTTTATTATTAAATTTTAAGCCAACTTTAACAAATTTAAAAAATAATTGATTTTTATATCTTTGAAGTGTCTAATTATATGAAGGTGTCAGTTGACTTAGCTTAGTGTCCAAGCTGCATCTAAGTCTTGTTCAAGATGACAAAAGAAAAAAAATAATCAGACACCTAGCATGCAGTGTCCAACACATGTCAGGTGTGTGATGGTGTTAGAAGCATTCTGACACTCAAACATGTCATGCAGGAGCAGTGTTCTTGTTTCATAGCACATTCATAACTAATATTACATAAATGGGAAGTTAAAACAATGTGAAGAGTAATGAGTGATCATAACAAAAAAAAATTTATCAGAGACTGGTGTGCGGGTTGTGAATGAGGAATCAGAACAGAGCAGATCAGCAGACCTGCATGACCAAGACCTGGATGTGGGCAGGTGAGCAGATCAGTAGAGAATGCTTGTGAGCAGTTAGTGTGCCAGAAAACACCAGGCATGGCAAAAAACACTGGCAGTGAGCAGTGGTTCAAGGGTTCACTAGTCTTTGTATCAAAACAGAGGTTAGTGTTGGCATTGAATGAGGAAGATGGGTTTTCAACCTTCTAGGCGTCTTCACATGAAATAAAATAGAGGAAATCATGAATGTACGAGGGTTGGAAAAGTCAGAAAAAGGGGCAAAGATGAGTTTTCATTCCTCTACACCATAGTGGCCGCAATGGATGCAATTTTTTCATAGCAAACTTGGACACAACACAAAAAACATGAGGTGATTGACTTTCTTGTAAGTGACCTAGTGGCTGGCTACCTATCATGATGCAATGCTGCTATATCACATGATTAACTACTTGAATACCCAGTGTGCAATCCAATAACTTTATCAAATCCAATATTTATCAAAGTTTTGCAAATGCTGCAAATCCAATAAAGGAAAAATAAAAAGATTATGTATCAATTACACTTTCCTCCCCTCTTAACAAAAAATATACACCCCTCTTGTTTGAGACATCAATATATGTTTTTAGTCGATTTTAATGAAAATGAGTTTTAGAATTTTTTTCTCAGTGTAACTCTTGACATGATCAACAGCTAATCTTGAACATTTACAATCAATTTTGACTTAAATAAAATGAATATAGAATTTAGATGAAATTTCAAATATGATAATAGATATGTTAGAAATTTCATTCCACCCTTTGAAATTAGTTGCCAGTGGCATTGAGAGTCAGAAAAAGAAGAAAAAAAACTATTGGGAGGCACATTCATAGTATTCACTACCATTAAAAGGTTCATTTGCATTAAAATGGACTGAAGTATAACACAAATTCCTCTCTCAAAAGAGAAGAGTGTATATTTTAAAATAGGAAGTATAATTTACTCAGAATATTTGACATATAAGAACTAAGTGATGCACTAAACAAAAGAAACTCAGGTTCCTTACTAGGCAAAAATGAAGCAGCAATTCTTAGAATTTGGTATTATGGTCTAACTCAATCCCACAAAACTAACATGTAACACGACGACTAGACAGCTTTATAAGCTCTATATATCTCTAGTCAATGTGAGACTAACCCACCACCCTTGTACTTGCAATTAAGACAGCCCCCAAAGAGGCCACAACTAAGGCAGGCTAGGAGTGATCACAAATCTGCAATTATGGCAGCTTTCCAACACCTGTCCCCCCCTCTTTCACACCCAGGGCTACTGGCCTGGAGCATGGCAAATGCAGGTGGACTAACAGTGGATCTAGAATAAGCTTTGATACCAGCTTAGAATTTGAGTTTAGGGCCTAACTCAACCCCACGTAACCCACCTGCAATTAAAACAATCCCCAAAGAAGTCACAAGTAAGGCAAGGTAGGGATAACTATAATTAAGGCGACTTCCCAGCACTCCCTTTCATGCCCAAGGTTTTCAACTTGGCAGGACAGGCTCTTATACCATTTTAGAATGTGGTCTTAAGGCCTAACTCAATCCCACAAAACCCACCTGCAATTAAAACAATCCCCAAAGAAGTCACAGGTAAGGCAAGCTAGGGTAACTATAATTAAGGCGACTTTCCAAAACTCCCTTTCATGCCCAAGGTTACAGGATAGGCTCTTATACCATTTTAGAATTTGGGCTTAAGGTCTAACTCAACCATACAAAATTGGCTTGTACAGTAAGGATTGCTCAAGCTTTATAGGCTTTATTTATGCCATATCTTTGGTCAATGTGAGACTAAACCTTCGCCCTTGAGGCAGCAATTAAGGTAGCCTCCAAAAAGGCTGCAACTAAGGCGAGCTAAATGTGACTGCAATTAAGGCAACTAATCAACACATATCAATAATCCAATTGTGGAAAATACATTCCCTTTCATCCTAGGTCCAATGTAGCTATACAATTGTAATGTATACTTTGTTTCTATAAGAATACATGACAATGAGAAATAAATTTTTGTGATGATAAATTGTTTCTAAATGTCATTTGCAGCAATTTTAATGTAAATGAGTTTTTTTTCTTATTGTAATTCTCGACACAATTGACACATAATTTTGAACATTTACTACCAATTTTGTGACTTCAAAAGATGAATAATGATTTTAGATATAATTCCAAATATGACAACTGAAATGTTAAAAACTTAATTCCACCCTGTGAAATACTAAAGTCAATAATAGAATGTTCAATATTAATTGTCGGTGACAAAAGGGAAGGGGAATATAATTTAATCAAAATATTTGACATATAATAAGAACTAAGTGATGCACTATATAAAAGAACATCAGGTTCTTTACTAGACTAAAACTTGTGAATTTATTCATATATAAACCAGGGTTCAATTACAAATCTGGACCAAGAAGAAAGTTTGATTGACTTCAATTCTTATGGCATCAACTCCCTTCTGTAACAAAATTTGAAATTAAAAATATATAATGAATGCTGGCCATGTCAATCCAGGAAGGCTGGGACACTGCTCTTCCATATCAAGAATTCAATTGAAGAAACTTGATAAAGATATTTTCCCCTTCATCCTAGATCCAACGTGGCTGTAGAATTATAATGTATACTTTGTTTCTAAGAGAATACATGAAATAACAATAAGTTTAGTTTCTAAATGTCATTTGTTTAAGTTGCAGCAACATGCAATTATATCATCAGTTGTGAAAATAGCACGCACAATACTGACAAGAAAGAATGTTATAGATTCATGTATTCTGGAGTCTAAGCACAAGCACAGACTCTTATACACTGCTGGACACAAAACAAATATGAAATCATGAACACTCCAACACGGCTAAGGTCCAGAATATAGGACACCGGCACACTGCATACATGTGTTTGTTGTGTGGGTGTGTAACAAAACAAAGCAGAAGTATTATAAAAAAGAAAATCTACATTGATAAATAAGATTTGTATAGAAAGTGCCTCACAAAATATTAAAAGTCATCATCCTATTTTAAGCTGAATGTTTAAGAAATTGAATATCTAGTTTTTAGAATACTAGTGCTCTTAAAGTGGCTATCCATATGAAGGTGTCAATTGACTCTGCTCAAATGTTCAAACTATGTGGCAGCATCAGTTCAAGTGTTTGAGCCGATACCAAATATTTTTTTAATTGGATATCTAACAGGGAGTGTTTGACGTATGTTGGAAACAGTACACCTCAAGCTTCCACATATCTAACTAGTTGTAAGTTGAGAAATAAAATATATTGGATCATAAAAAATCCAGATATCATTTGTGCAAATAGCTTACCAGAATTGATAGGACTCCACCGCTGAAACCGGAAAGGAGATGAGATATTAATACCAGATGCACTGGAGCCACTGTTATGCCTGAAAAATGGAAGATACTGTCTCCGGAAAAATCTTGGCATCCAATTGACAACCCAGGACAAAGCACAAAGCAGAAGAATGAAAGAAAGTATCAAGATGGGTATAAGAATAAGAGGATTCATCTTCATCTGAAGCAAGTCAAAACCACGCAGCCCAAACCTAACAGAATAGGACTTCCCAGCTTCCAACAAGGCCACACCAAGCGTCCAAGTGATACTTCCAGAGCCAACAGTCATATGCTTATCAGTAATGTGCAAACCCTCTCTAAGCAATGTCGCAATATACGGCGCCCTGAAGCAGTACTGCTCAATGAAGGGCTGAGGAGCAACACTCTTCCTCGCAACATCCCACCTCTTCTCACAGAACTCCCTCCCCTTCTCCAACACATCCTCAAGAGTGGCCTCCGCAGTCAAATTGAAAAACCTATAGACCACAAAAAACCCAGAAATCACATAAAAATGCCCCATTGGGCGAGGCAGATTATCGCTCAGCGCACACGGTTGAATCTCACAATCCAGCCCCGGCCTCACATCGCTCCACTCAGACAAATTCACAGCCACCTTGGCTAGAGAGCTACAATTCCGCCAATTGGAAGAGCCAACAAGCGTAACCACAGGCCTCAACCCTCCCTTCTTCCCCACCACATTCCCCTTAGGACTCTCCCCTCCCTTCTCCATAACATTACAATGGGAACAACGATACCTCCCCTTGTACCCGGATTGCAAGCAAGGATGCTTAACTTCCACATTCCCCTTAACAACATCATCAATCCCATACCCAAGCTCCTTAAAAACAAACCCTACAGACTTATCAAAGGCCTCATTAAGCCCATACCCAGCAAGCGAGTAGGCCGTCAAATGATGGTTCACAGAGCCAATCCTAACGTACAAACTAGTATCACTATTCAGTTGTTGTTGCTGCTGCTTGTTCCCCTCAAAAGTAACCTGCAAGGACGAGCCTCCCAAATCAAGAGCCCCATAGGTTTCCTTCCTGGGCAGAACTCCAAGAACGCCACTTCGATAATTTAGAGCAATCCATCCAAAGTAAGCCTCTTCAGTTCCGGAAATGATTTTGACCCAATCTCTTCGGCACACGAAAGGCGAAGCCTTGAGAACGTTCCAGGCGTTATCGAGGAGCCACTTGGAGTCGTCGAAGGGGAGCCTGCGGACCCCAGCGGTGGCGTAGAGGAAAAGGGAGGTGGTTGTGTGGGAAGATTCAGGAATCTGCTTTTGGGACCATTGGAGAAGTGGTGTGAGGGCGGTTCTGAGGCCGGTGAGGTTGCGGAGGAGTTTGTCGAGACCGGGCTCGGTTTCCATGCGGTGGTAGGCGCGGGCGCTGGAGGGGTTTTTGCGGAGGCCGTCTTGGAGAGAGTGGATGGTGATGGGAAGGTTGGAGTTTTGGGAGGTGTGGATTTGGGCTCTGTAGACGTGGACACGTGTCCCGGTGCTGCCGCAATCGAGAACGACCAAGTATTTGGGGGAGGAGTGGTGGGAGTAGAGGATGTAGACTAGGAGGAGGAGGAGGAGGAGGAGAAGGAGAAGGATGAAAAGGAGAGACATGGGGAAGAGGCATTTGCGGCGAATGGGGAGTGGTTTGGTTTTGGAGAAAGATTCTCGGAGAGAAGCATGTTCGGGGTCGAGGTGGCGGTAAGATGAGAGATCTTGGAGGGAGGCGGAGATGTGGAGGTTGTTCTTGACGGCTGGGAGTTTGGCAAAGACCATGTCTCTTGGAAGTGGATCTGGTGCATGGAGAAGAAGAGTGACACTACCAGAGAAAGGGCAATGGAATATACGCAGATCTCTGCAACAGACCTGCGTCGTTCCTCACGGTACCTTTACACTGCTTTTTCTTTCTCTCTTTTCTTACCCAACTTATCATTTCCTCTTCCTCATCCATCAAATTAATTGCTCCATATTTTCAAATAAAATATTATATACACTTTTTATTTAATTGTATTATTAAATAAAATCTAAATCTATCTTTTTTTTAATTTTTAATAAATTAACTTTAAAATTATTTTTATTTTTATTTTTATTTTTATCAAAAATTTATCTTTAAATTTAAAAATATTAATCTATTATTAATTTGTTATCCAAAATTAAATAGTACAATACATGTGAGTAGTTTACATTTTATTTTTATTATTATCAATTTTATATGTGAATAAGTCAATTATAGTTATATTAATATTTTTTTTATCTAATTTTAAATAAAAAAATTAAAATTATTTAATTTTAAAAATATTAAAA
>JAMLFT010009802.1:0-12405 GCA_026544285.1 Pachyrhizus erosus
TTTATTTATTTTAAAATGTTACAAATGATTTATTGAAATTGAGAATAATTTAAATTATATAGTTAAAATAAAATTTAGTAATTCTAATTATTTAAACGTTGTTGTAAATTATTATTAAAAATTTTAAATTTTATAAAATCTTATGAATGTTTTATTGAAACTATGACTAGTTCATATTAAATACTTTAGCTCAAATTTATTAATTTGAATTTGTGGGTCAAGTTACTAAGTTTAAATTTACTAATTTTAATTATAGAGCTCATCCACTATACTTGCACAGGTCCACACACTAGTTAACATATAATAGGTTTGATTAAAAAGAACTTCATTGAACTTTTTACTACCAACATTTTACTTTTTGGTAAATTTTACCCAACAAGCTATTTCGGTGCATTTAACCCTTATCTTTAAAAATGCTTAAATATATTTTTATTCCTTACAATTAAGTGTCTTTTTTATTTTTTCATCCTTGTAATTTTTTTTCTTTTTTTCAAATTAATCCTCACAAATATGTGTCTTTTCATTATTTTTTCTTAGCCGTCAATCTATGTTAAAAAAATGACATGGCTAACGGAGGTCAATGTGGCAATGTATGATTGGGTTTTAATGATGCTGATGTGGCTGACATTTATTCTGGTTCTTTTGTTTTATTATATATTAATAAAAAATAAACAAACATCTTAGTAAGAAAGGAAACACGAGTGAGGCACTACAGTTGAAAATGGGAAAAGAGAGAAAGAAACAAAATTTACTGCTGATGAGTGTGCCCATTTCATTTGGAATTTATTTAATGAGTAAATGTAGTGGTGGATTTGTGTCAACCGTATTTTTTTGTAAACAAATTGTAGTGAATAGGTTGTGTAATCCTTTTGGAGTTCAATGACAAATTGTGACTTCAAATAGTGAGATGAACGATTTTCCTTTTCTTATTGACCTAACCCTGATTTTTCCCTCTTTAAAACCCTTACTGTATATGCCTCACCCAAATCCTTAGATACTTTGTTTAACAATAATTTTTCCCTCTATTAATTTTCTAATTTATTATTCAAATAATACAATTAATTTGATATTATAATTCCGAAATAGGGCAAGCCACATCAGCCTCAAATACATCCAATACAATGTTGCCATTTTGACCTCCTAATTCCACACCACATTTTTTAACGAAGATTGATGATAAAGATGAAAAATAAAATGATGCTAAGTTTGCGTGGACTAATTGCAAAAATAAATTTCAAAAAACAAAAAAAGGGTATGGACTAAAAATTTATTTAAACATTTTAAAAATCGTTCAAAATTTCCTTGTATCATGTCTCTGTTATATTCTAAACGACACTAACAATTTTTAACTGTCGCTAAATACAGGTATTTTACGTAAGTGTTGTTAACATAATGATGGCTTTTAGCCACCACTATTATTAAGTTTCATTTTTTTGCTTTTCCTTTTCTTGATAACTGTCTAATCTAATGATTGGGGAAGTTAAAGGATTTGGTCAAGCTAAGTAAAATGCCAGAGGAAACAAAAAGTATAAAAATTAAAATTTCCAAGTAACTAAATCATACCAGTTCATGAACTGCAGCCCTCTGGCAACAAGTTCTTCCTCTGTTTCTCTAACACCTACGTTCCCCCAAGTATCCTCATTAATGTCTATCCGAAAAGAAAAGTATAAGAGACTTGGCAAAAACTCAAAAAGAAACAAATTGTAATTTGCCCAATTTTTGTACAGCTGAAGAAAAATGTCATCTTCTATAAAATCATAAACCATGTAGTGTACATAGTGTATAAAATCATGGTACTTGCCAATGAAAAATCAATTGCATGAAATAGAAATTGATACTTACTGATGCTTCTCCTTTTGTTACAAGGATGAACTCCTTGCATGGAAGACACAGAAATTCCATGCAGGGAAAACACAAAAAAATTGTAAAGGTCCATATGTTGACATCTACAAGCTTAGGTAGCTTATATAATAATATCTTTATTAACAAGGAAGACGGGTATCAAGAGAAAAGAAGAACAAAAAACTTAAAAATAGTTGTTTATAGCGGCCACTAAATTAAAACATTTAATTTGAATATGTGCGTTTAGTGGCACTTAAAAACTGCCAGAACGTGTTACTGTCACTTGGAATTTAGTGGAGATATGACAAGAGGAAATTTGCAAGATTTTAATAAGTAAGGGGTAAAGTGTGCCATAATAATTTGTTGAGGATATAAAGTGATATTAAGCCAACAAAACAGGAATCCCCACATCATTGTGGAGCAACCCAAGTTCAGAAATCAAAGGTTTACTATGGTGAATATAAAAGTAAACTAGTAGTTTAGCCCATGCATTGCGCATGGCAATTTTAATATTTAGAATGTATGATTAAAATTAATTACCATATATAATATAAGAATTGCTCTCATTATGTAACTAAAATGAATAAGTAAAAATCAATATATAAATTCTAAGGACAAATATCAAATATTTATGTCATAAAGAAATCCAAATTATACATCAACTTTTACATATATATATTAGATTACATAATAGACATTTATAATAAAAGATGAAACTACACATAAAAGATATCAATATATAAATTATATGACTTGTCTCTAAAAGTGTTATTTACAATCTTAAGGAATATATATAATATAAAAGTAAAATTTTAATTTAATCTCTAAAATTAACATTATCCATAATTTATTTTTTAACATTCAAAAAGTAAAAATAAAAATAATATATTCATTAACTTTGTATATAAAGAAACACACAATTTATTCTTAATATTAAAAATTAATTTAATTAATGATCCTCAAATTCATATATTAAAAGTGTTATTCAACATTTGAAAATTGAAAAGAGATGAGAAAATTTTAAAAAAAAAATTGAAGAAGATAAATCAATGGGGTAGTTAAATCTGTAGAGTAGAAAACATTATTTTGAAGATTATATATATATATCAAGTTACTCCAAAAATAATTATAAAAAGTTACTCGTATATTTTTTTCATTCATCTTCTTTAAATTTAATAGTTAAAATTTATTATTCATCAAAATAATTAGATTTTAAGACAATAAATTAATAAAAATGAAGAATAACTCTTAAAATATTTTGTTCCTTCATCTCTTTATATATTTATATCTATATAATAATAAACATAAAAAAGTCTAAACAAATATTTTTCATGCATTTGAGTTGAAAATTTTTAGAGAAATTATTTATTTATTTTTAATTTAAAAAATTATATAAATATAATGATGAAAGTAATTAGATCAAATATTTTTATAATAATATAAGTAAAGAACTCTGAGCAAAAAACTATTATGCAACTAAGCACAAAAGTTTTAAAGAAGGTTTTTTAATTTATAAACTTTTTAAACAAAATAATTAAGATAATTTTAACACATATTTTTTTACTTAAATAATTAAGGTAATTAGAATAAGTATATATCTTTATAGTAATAAAAGTAAAAATATTTAAACAAAAAATTCTTATGTATTTTGGTGAAAATTTTATAACTTCAAAATATAATTATAGATATGTGCATTGCATAAGTCACCATATTAAAATATTTGTATATATTTAAGTTATATACAATTGTGAATATATTTATAAAAGTAATGATTTTTTAAAGTACACATTTTATAAATTAAAACAATATAAATTCATGAATAATGATATATATATATATATAACGAAAGGCTTGTGGGGGGGTGTGCCACGACGAAACAAGGGAATGAAAGACCGCTTTGCGTTGAATGCTCTTGACCCTGCCCACAATGATGGCTTTGTTGTCTTGGGGAGCGTTGAAGCTTGCTTCTTCTACAGAGTTTTCTTGGTCATCAATACGATCTGTCCTTAATAGAACCGATCTTATTCTCCGAATTTCGTACTTTTGTCGGATCCTTCCTATCTCCTGATCGAGCTTGTGTAGGTACATGTTGCCTCGTAGGCCCGATAGTAGTACACTGTGTGGGACGGAGTAAGGGCCCTTCTCACCTCCTACGAGTCGTCCATATATATATATATATATATATACACATACTAACAATCATTTTCATAAAATTAACAAATAATTACAAATATATGAATAATTACACTAGTTCAAGTTAAAACAAAAAATATTGAAAAAGATAGATGAATAGAGATGAGAACTAAAATGCTCTCGTCCAAGATAGCTATTCTAATTCCGATTGTAATTCATATTTTTTTGGGTACATTTATTCTAATTTATATGTAAAGAGGAACCAAATGATTATATTTAAGTATAACTTGTTATCTATTTTTTTTATTTTATGATATACTTAGGGATATGGACGATAAATGTTTCCTGATATTTGTTAAATTTAATTCTCAAAATAAAATTATTTATTTATATATAAGGGAGAAGAGTTAAACCCTAGCTACATGGGTTATATATTCACTATTCAGAAAGGAGCATGTGCTGAGAAGTACATAAAATTTTATTTGTATCGGCGCTTCACTCAAAGCAATGGCAACATGCAATCAACATCTGAACCAATTCAAGTGTGTGTAAGGCATGGAACTCCATGACATCCGATCCCTCTTTCATCAAATTATACCTTCGCGAATCTGCTGCAAATGAGGACTTGATCCACCTACCATTGATGCTACATGTCTACTTCGGAACTTTTCCTCAACTCTAGAAGGATCGTGCACTGTACCATGGTTCTAATTTGCAGTCCGCAACTGCAATTGCAGCCTCAATATTGCTTTTACGGTTGTGTCTGCAACCGCTTCAGCCCACAATTGCAATGTGATTTTCAATCACAAGAATTGTTGTAACGCATCCGCAAAGTAGCCATAATGGAATCACATTGAAGTTGCAACAGAGCCTTAATACCATTTTATTCAACTTTTTTTTGTCAAAAGTAAAAATAAAATTTAGATTTGAATCTTCTATTTTGAAAAGTTATGTCATCTTATAAGTACAAGATATACCAATATTTAGAATAATTGTAAAATTCCTTTTTACATTCAGTGCATACATATAATAATTTCACACCGCAACAGCTTCAATCTGCATCCAATAAATGTTATGTTAAATATGAGGCAGTTCTGTATGACCAAAGGAATAGCAAGTTACATTTACTGTTCCCAGTCCCACCTTCACAAATTAGATCAATCTCAAGCTCAAGATTTTTGCTGAAAGCTTGGTAGTGCCTTATTGGAAATATCAAATCTGCTGCAGTTTATTACTTACCTACAATTATGTTAGTTAAACCATTCATGCAGGGATAAATTAAAGATGGCATAGACTGTTATTTTTGTCGCTACCATATTGATATTACTTTCTATTACTTATGGTTGATCTCTGGACTGGATGAAATTTTGACATTAAATATATTATGTTCTAGAAAATGACTTTCCAAATTTCCATTGAGCAATCTCATCTTAAATTTTAAAACAGAAATGCTCTTGTACTTACTGGTCATTATTAAGAAATTAAAACTACAGATGTGATCAGTGCCTTGTTTAATCTGTTTAATTGATCTAATTTCTGTCATTGAATTTTTTTTTTATTTGAAAGGCTTTGTCTTCTTTTTGTATACTAGCATAGAGGGAATGAAAAAAAGGAGTTTGAGAAAAAGACAAATCATGTCAACAAATTAGATTGAAAAAAATTGACAAATATTATACATTAACTAAAGCACAAAAGTGATAATTTATTTTCCACTTAATTATGTGATCTAATTTATTATTTATCTTTTTCATGTATACATACATACATAGGTGTGTTATGAGAATGGTCTCAACCATCCAATTAAAATAAAAGGTTCAAATTACACCCCCACTTAAACACTAAATTAAAACTCATGTGACCTCTAACCTTCCAAATTCCCCATCATCTCTAAAATTCTCACCACACTTAAGCAAACGTCTGCCCAGCCTACATGAAGCCTTGTTAACACTAACAGCAGAGTGTGCGCATATGTTTGTGATTGTGAAATTGCTGTGAAGACTTATGAGGGTTATCTTATGAGATAAACATTAACAGCAGAAGCCACAGGCAAATGTCATTAACAGCATGAAAGAGGTGATGGTCGTGAGGTCCTTGCATTAGCCATCAATAATATGATCCATATTTTCTTGTCCTCTTCACTCTGTCAAGGAACCAAACCCAACCTAAGTGAGTTTAAATATATGTATATGGCTAGATAGTTGTATATATCAATTGTATTTGAATATAGAGAGAAAGCGACGAGGCTATATGTGGAAGCATTGGACTGTGTGAACTGCCATGCTCTGATTTAAGATGTAGTTTACAATTGAGAATTTTGAATGTGTAATGTACCTTCTAGTTTTCTAAATGCCAATGTGTTTTTGTCATATTTGTTTTGCCCCTACATGCAAATCTAATCTTTTGGTGCGCTTTCTTCTCATTTTCTCATTTTGTCATCGAAAAAGGAGCTTCCATATTATAATTTCCTATTTGTTAACATACGTAATTGCTAATTGCTATATTTGCATGAGGAAGAAAAGTACTAAGTAATTCTTTACTTCTTTCCACTACATCAAAAGTGCAATTCAAAAGCATATGACATTAGCAAAATACTTCAAACTTCAACGAAAAGTACTCATAAAATGTGTAGCACTCCGTAAAGCTTCTTGTTTGAGAGAGAGAATACTAACTAAGGATTTAAAACTATAACATATAAAATGTATTAGAAAGATAAAAACAAGAAACCCAAAAAATAGAAGGAATGCTCAATTTCTCACTAGAAGGATCCAATGACATGAAGGCTGCATGAGTCAACCTTGTTTCTGACACTAATCCAGTTTCAGACATTTCAGTGCTTGTAACCTATGAAGAAACAGCCATTTATAAAAGATTACATCATACAAAAAAGCATGAGACTTTCTATCATATGACATGACATCTAATTTATCAGTAACAGAACAACTTCCTATTTTTGTTAGCTTCACGATTGTTTGGTATAAAACTCTAAATAGAACAAGGGAGTGTTAACTGTAGGATTGAGCAATAATACATAAATATGAAATATAAAAATGTGGGAGAAATAATCTTAATTATATTACAAGTTCAAAATCATTCCAAAGTCCCCTTGATAGATGTAAGACAACCTCCGTCAATGGAGCATGAATAACTTTTGCGCAGGATATCTGAAAGGTGGAAGTTCAAAAGAAACAAATTATCGTGTAACATTCAATATTGCAAACATAAAATCATTTAATAGAGTATGACTGCACCAAACCAACAAAAACCACGATATTATAGCCATTAACAATCTGGTCTGGATATTCTTTTTTGTAAAACTAGTTAATCTAGCATGAATGGTTTACATTATGCTTGGTCCTTTCCAAAGTCAAAACAATAAAGAAGGATATCAATATACAAGTAGTTTTAGCCGTGGCTCTTGGATCAAGAAAGCCGTTTGCAGTACTCCATAGAATATTAGGCTTAATTATTGAAAGAAAATAAGCATATTTTGAAGTGAATGATGACAAGACATCCCATGATAAGGGTACATAGAATAGTAAGATTAAAAAACTAGTCAGTAGGGATGGGGAATCAAGGTCTCATTAACCACAGTTGCAACTAATTATTCAGGTTCCTTTCTCCCTAATCCATGTTCACGGTGCACCCATGTCCACAATTACATGACAACGTGAATGGTACAAAGAAAAATGAAACCAAACAATAACTTTAATTTGGAGGAAACTAATATTCACAATCAACATTGCATTAATTCATAGATACCAACTTTGTATTTAATTCAACTTTTTTTCTCAGCCATGAAATGCCCACTTTTATTCTTTATTAACAATCTGAAAAGTGCTGACCCATAATTTTCCACCACTACTAGAAATGTGTTAGTTTTCCTGTGAATTTTTTTGCAAAAAAAATCTGCAGGAAATTTCTGCGAATTTTGCTGCAGTTATGCTAATTATAGAAATTTTTTATTGCATATAAAAATTCTTAGGAAATTTTATGGGAAATTTTTAGTTTCCACAAATTTTTCTTTGAATTAAAATTTGCAGGAAAAATTAAAATTAAAATGATGATATTCAAAATTTTGAAAAGAGATTTGCTTTTCTCTTTACACTGCTCCTCCCCCAACCCCTCATATCCCCTCCTTCTTGAGCCTAAATCTCACAACATAATACAACACATGCGCACTCCGTTTTCTCCCTACAAAACCCTAGTGCCCAAACCTTGCAACATAACACAACTCTTTTCTCTATACAAAATCCTTGTGTTCCTCGTTGATTCAAACAGACTCTTCGCATTATTACCACACGTTCTTGTCAATTTTCCATACCTTCACCGATAATATGGTTTCTCAAAATTAGTTATTCCTTTTATTAATAATTATTTTTGTGGTGTTGTAGATTTGGTTTTTCCGATCTAGCATTCGTGTTTTCAGGTATAGTATTTCTTTTTATTGTTGAATCTATTTTTGTGTTGATTTTGTGTTATGTTTTGTTTGTGATGGTCATTGAGAATTAATGATTATTGCAGGTCTGAGTTCAGAGAGCAGTATAAGAAGGAGCATCAAACAACAAATTTGTCTCTATTGTGAGTGATTTTGCCGATTCTTTTTCACATGAAAATTTCAATGTAGTTTCTTGTTTGTATTTCTTACTGTGGAAATTGAAGTCTGGTGCTGTGAGTATTGCACTCTTGAAAATTATTTTGCCTACAGTGTTCAGTAAATAACATGTTCTGTTTCTTACTCATTTTTTTTTTCTTTACTTTTTCTGGTTTGTTTGAATAGGATTGAGACTGGTGAGGAATATGAAGGAATAGAAGAGTTTCTTAACAGGTATGGTAAAGCTGGCGAGGCATTGGAAAATGGTTCACTGCTAATATCTGCATGATAAGTTTTATGATTTGATTTTAATTATCACTTGTAGAGATTGAGATGATGAAGGAGTAATTATTTGCTCAAACTTGTATGTGTCATTATGACTTTCATAATTAATTGATAATTCTTGGTTTGCATTAAATGATAATGAATTTTCCTTTCATTTAAATTGAGATGGAAAAATGATGTTTCTCAATGAAGTACTCTTATTAAAAAGAAGGATGAATACTCTAGATCAGCAACCTTCATGCCTGTTTCTTTTTTGCAAGCATCATCAAAAGGTAGTGCTCTATCTCCACCTCCCTGACCCCTCATCTTTTCTTCATACAACATTTTTAACATGTATTACATTTTTGTTTATAGAAAAACACAATTCCAAAAATTTAGCAATAAGTCAGTCTTAGTTGTGCTTAGCTCACCTTCTATTTTTTGGGCTATTTTGATATAGAAAGAAATGACAACATGGAGCCATCCTATTTATTAGTGGTGAGTAGCGCTATATGGTACTGGATTGGTATTATTAGGATATTAGTATTGAGATTTTGGCATCGTTGCAGATTATAAGGAAGAGGGAGTTCCTAGACTTAGCTCCATTTCATCACAACATATATAAAAACTGGTAACGCCATTTTCTTCCATGTCTCTCCATATTACTTTATTCCATCTTTTTTCCACCCGTTATTTCATCTTATGCAGAAAATTAATGTAAAATACAGTCAGATATTTAACTGTTGTCTTCTCTCTGTTGTTAACTAATGTCTTTCTTTAGTTAGTGATGTGGTTTCCAGTGCCTCTTGCCTCAAGACGTTAAAACCTTAAAAGGGAGATGATTAGCTGTTGTACTTTTAACTTATTCTTTCATTTTGATGGCTATACAGTATTTATATTCTGATATGTTAAACAAATTAGATAGAATCATGGTTTCATCAACCTCATTGCTCGCTATCTCTGGTGAAACACTGAGAAGCAGGTCAATCTTAATTTCTTCTGCTACTTTTATAACAATGAAAGTGTGTAATCAGGTACAATGTTTGTTGGCTTCCCTTGCTTGCCTAACTTCACACTATCTTGTTGAAATTTAGCTGTTACACAATTATCATATACTTTTCTCATGCTTAGTCTTGACCACTCATTGAATTTTGAAGTTTAATCTCACTTTATGGTTCTCTTTAAGTGATTATCTTCGAACAATTTTTACAAAGCCTTCTGCATCTAGTTGAACTCTTGGATGTAGAAGTTTTCCTTTTTGTCTATAAATTATTTAATGCATTTCACCTAAGTCAATACTAAGCATGATATTTTTATTGAACAAGAACATGGCTTCAAGCTAGTCTCCCTCAACAAACACTTCTTTAGGATTGAAATTGTATATCATAATTGGCTTCTTTAGTTTATTTTCTCTCTCTCTCTCTAATTGGATGTCATTTCATACGGCTAATGGGATCAAAGGAGTGCTATATGAAGGATGCAGAATGCTCATTTATAAGGATGATGGTGGAGGCCCACATGGAATTACATCTACACCCAACACCATAAGCTTTGAATTAATTGCACGTGCCCCTTAGTTTAGAGGCAAAATCTTAAGTATGAGTCCCTATATATAAAACCAATTAGTGTGTTTTTCCGGGGTTCAAGTTGTGTCTGTCATAAAATATGAAAAAAGGGAATTATATTATATATTTTTTGGTATTAACAAGTCTTGGGCCCCTAAAATTATAGTATATTAGCTACGGATAGACACTGATATTATCACATTAAGTCTTTGAGATATATGTGAATTATGATCCAGGTGTATTCACAAATAACAATCTTGGAATATTATTTATATATTTCCTGCATAATTGTGAGTCAATGGACCATTATAGATACGACCTTTGTGTGTGTACAATTCCTATACGTCGAAGGTACGTTTGGTGACCATTCAACTTGTTCAAATTTTAGTTGACTTAGTCATAAGCAACAAGGTCTATTTTCAAAGTAACTTTTATCTTATACCTTGTAAATCTGAATTACTGTTATGATGACATAATGTTCTGTGGCTTGCTCTTTTGGATACTTTTTGACCATATATAGGTATTTCAAAGTTTACAGAGAATTTTCTTGTGCTCAATTAAAAGTTTAAAACCACATGGCAAAGAAAATCAATTAATAGTACCAAGAAAATATGGCTAGGTGATGATTGAAAAGTCAATAAATAGCGTTGTGCTTTTGCTTTTTCCATTGTCCTAGTTAAATAATATATGCTTCCCAAATAAAGACCAAATCAGGATGAAGATGGTGATTATATAATCAGTGAATTGGTTAACACTTTTATGTTAATCTGCCGAAATGCTCACATATGACAGTTGAAGCCAACAGCATAAGCAGCACTTGATATAGCGAAAGCAATCCAAGAACTTCAATGTGCAATTTGTATATATCTTATATCTTAGTTATATTATTAATTCATAAGAATTGGTAGAACTTAATCTGAATTAGTTAAAATTCAAATGAATGTTGGGGCAGAAATGGCTAAATCAAAGCTTATGGAATTGTCAAATTATCAAAATCCAAAAAATGGAAAAGTTATTGCCAGTCACAAAATAACAAATATAAATATGCATTAACTACTAATGTTATTTTAATAAAAAAAAAATGCAGAATTTTAGCTCTCAATTGTGGGATGTTGCATTAGCCACACAAGCAATCCTTTCATGTAATTTGAGTGAAGAGTATGGACCTACACTTCAAAAAGAAGAATTCATGAAGGCTCCCCAGGTTATATACATAATATGCATATTTCATAGAGACGTAAAGAATCCCAAGAATTAGAACCGTAATGAGAAAGTCAATGGCATTTTAATTTTTTTATTGAAGTTATGTGAAATTCATCAAATGACTTCAAAAATTTGTACTCTTGATTGACCAACCATAAATCATAAATCAACCTTCACGAAGCAATGGGGAGTAAGTACATCTCTAAACCATAATTTTCGTGCCTTGCATCCTAACTGACATGCGAGTCATTATCTACAAATCCATATCAATGGTATCACATTGTTATGTGTAACCCAATCTGTACAAATTCACACAAGAGATATATCTTCTACACCATCACAAATAACCCAACATTTATTAAGGTGTGCAAGTTGACACTATTTATCTTGACATGTGAGTTGCAAACTTAACACTAGAATTCCATACATTGACATCAATCATCCTTTCGACCCATAGAGAATGTCATGTGTAATGTCTTGAATAAATAAAAACTAAATAAAATAAAATAATTGTGATATTATTAATTAAAATGAGAAAAATAGCATGTAATAAAAATAAATAATAGAAAATTAATCTTGTGATAATAATTATAATTATTCTTAGAATGATTTTGATATTATGTGTGTATTAGAGTTTAAATTAAAATATTTTATAAAATTATTTGTTGTTATTAAAATTATTAGAATAATAAAAATTTATTAATTAATTGTTAAAAATAAATAATAGTCAAGAAAAACTTTAACTATAAATAAACAATAGTATATAAAATTTATACAGGAGAATAAAAATTTAGATGAGAGTAGAGA
>JAMLFT010009803.1:0-12404 GCA_026544285.1 Pachyrhizus erosus
TTAATTCTAAATATTATTATACTTTAATATTTGAAAAAGTGATTTATAAAAATAAAACTAATAAATTATTAAAAAAATTTCTTTACTATTAGTTTAATCTTAATTTAACTCATAGGGTTGGTGGAGTTGTGTAAAACCTTGTTATATTTACATGTGAGGGAACAATCTATTTAATAAGAAAACTCATTTATTTTTTTCTATGTGTAAAATTTTCTTGGACCATTGATAGCCACGCATTATGAGTGAAATTAACTCTAACTTTGTAAATTGAAAAACACTCATAATATTTGATCTAAGACTAAAAAAAATATTTAATCTTAATTTAATATTAAAGACTATTATAAAAAGGATAAATTTTAAAAAATTGAGATAAAATTAATTTTAAGGTGTCTATTTATAAAAATAACAAAGTTTAAGGATCAACTTAAATGAAATTAAAATTCATATTGTGTATTTATAAATATGAGATAAAATTTAAAGATTAATTAGAATAAAATTAAAATTTAAGATACTTATTTAAACATAAAGATAAAATTTAAAGGCATTAAGCATGTTTTTTTAAGAAAAAAAAAAGGTAAAAATAGGATAACACCGAAGAATTACCTAAGCTAGTACAATTCTTCCTATAAGAGAAACATGTTTTCTTTCTATTAAGAGAGTTTGCATTTCACCTTTTCAATGATTGGCATCCGGTCTCTACCTTCCCCAGATAACCTTAATAGGTGCAGGTACTTAAAAGGAGCACTGCCAACTTTACTTAAAGACACATGCATATGCATATGTGAATATACCACGTTAGCAATTATTCTAAGTTAGCATGTGACAGCTATATGTATGTCACGTTATTACTGAGTGATGACAGATACCATGTTAAAAATATATATAATTTACAAAAACTAACATTAACAAAAAAAATCAAAATTAAATAAAATTACATTTACAGAAATTAAAAATATATTTTACAGTCCATAAATCACACAATTGTAAGTTTGAATCAGTGTAGCAAAAAATGAATAGAATAGGTAAAATAATATTTTTAACTAAAATATATATAGTCTTATCTGATTTTAATCCTTCAATTTTTTTCATTGGTTTCTATTCCTATAAATTATAAATTTTTTTAAAATGATTTTTTTATCCATTAAGTGGTATATTTCACTATGTGTTTAGTGTATTGTGCGTGTTATTGACAATCTTGATATTTAATGTTTATATATATAATTGTGAGGATTTGAATCCTTTAAGTTTCTTGTAGATGAGCTAAATTTAACGAAAAAAATTGATCGTAAGAATCTTCGATTGAAAAATAGACCAGTAGCTAGGTCAAGCTAAGAAAAACCTAACTACAATAAAAAAAACGATTATGAAAAAATAGTAGCCAACTAGCCACCTAAATTTCGTAAAGTATAATAACCTAAATGTAGGCCTTAATTATATATAACCTAAATGCAGGTTTAATTATATATATAAAATACAATATATATAATACCAGTGTAAGAATCTAACTTTGTGACAGTAATATGTTTGGTTAACCGAGGGAACATCACCGGCAAGAACGAGCTTTTATATTAATCATGGCATTTGCTGATTCAAACATTGAATATTTGACAAAAAGATGGTTCACTAATTCTTTATCATTGTTTTCATGCTTCAACTTTTCAACAAGTTTGTCTACTCCATTCTTGAGCTTTTGATTTTGGAATGCAATGGTCGTGCATGCATGTCGTTTTCATTTCCGTTCCCGAATTCTATAACTAATTAAGGCTTAAAAAGTAGTATATAAGTTATGCAGTCCAACTAATTACTAGCTGGTTGATTAATATTTTTCATAGGTGGATTTAGTAATTCAATATATGAGATTTCTTTAGTTTCTGCATTGAAATTTGAATAAACCAACATTTTGAGATAAGCCATATATACAATTATGACTTCATATTATACAATGTATGAAAGAAAAGCTGAGAATTTCTGATATCGACGGCGTTGACGTGAACCAAAATTTTCTTCCACGAAAACCGTTATATAAATGACTTTCAAAAGAAGTTAATTCCTCTAAGTACTATTTATAATAATAAATCGGGTAGCTAGATGGAGTGTGAGAAACGAGTTTATAAAAATGTTAAATTGTTCAAACCAGAAAATATTTTCAATGTTGCAACTTTACTTTATAATGCGTGATACTATTTCTCATGATTAAATTCATCACTATTCATTACTCTCAGTCTTTAGAAGTATGGAAAAACTCTTTGGTTCAGTGGAGAGACAATGGGGAATGAACGCAGGCCAACAGTGGCTACATATTTTTGTTCGTTCAGTCTAAAGTTGAAAGTCAAGATCGGCGCCAGCTGCAACTTTTCCAGGCTTAGTTAGCGTGTATATTCACAACTTTTTTTACAGCATTAAAAAATTTATTTTTAATTATTATTTTTGCAATTGATTTTTTTATTACTAAAATAAAATAGTTATCATAAAATCACATCTGAAATAGCATTGTAATATAAATTATTCTTTTTAACATCAACTTCATACTAAAATTTAAAGGAATTAAGGAAACATAAATTATTTGAATAAATTTCTCTATCAACAATTACAAAAGAAAAACTAAGAATAATTAAAATAAATTAATTAGAAAGTTCAATTTTGATATAAGTTGTTCCATATAATTTCTACAAAGGTTAAAGTGCATATATAAATTCATTTTAACAATTAACATTCGAGAAAATTTTAATTTATTTTACTTTTTTTTTTTCCTTCTATAAATATTTATACATAAATTTATATTGTAACCAACTACACAACGTGGCTCACTAAATTTACTTGACAAATCACAGCAATATTAAGAAACAAAATGAGCCACCTGCTCTTACAATGCCTCCATGCAAAACAATTACACCCAGCAATCACATTGTGTCACAGTTGCCCTAACAATCATTACCTTGATCTCCTCTAGCTGTTAACAATCAACATCTCAACCTAACAGTGTATATGAAATCTCTTGGATATTATCACTTTTCTTGAAGTAAACTCAATTTGTCTCCTACGTCTACTGCTACAAAAATATCACCAAGTTCATGAATTATGTCAAGTGAGACCCTAATTACTGCCACACTGCCCCTTAGAAATGCCAAAAGTATACTCGAGTTAGCAAAATTTCCTCTACACGAGTTTGGAGATGCTTTAACTAGTTTGTTGGCCCGCATATTCTTTTATATTTATATAATTAAACTTCTAAATGTTAGTTTTAAATTATTTATTTAACTAACTTGTATGAAAATTTAAGTTAGTTTACCTTATTAAATTTAAATTTTTTAATTAAAATAGAATGTAGTAAGGTTAATATACTTGACTTTATGCATCAAAATTCAAACAAGCTTAATCTATAACTCTTGCAAAAGGCGTTTTTCATGTATAAGAGAAATTCAAATAGTTTTTATTTTTTCCTATAATTTTTAATCAAGCTTAATTCCTCCACTAGCGCTCAAAAGTTACCCATCATTTTTCCAATATTTTTCAATGAAGCTTAATTCCATCACTTAATTTCCTATAATTTTCTATCATTTTAATGTGCAACACGATCTCTTTGAACTTTTATCTTAAATAAAGTTTTTTAGGAGATTTATCTTGAATAACTTTAGTGCATGTATGCCAAAAAGTGAACATATTATGATCACAATATAAGTGAGCTGGGGCTATAATAAAGTGTAATTATATTGTTCAAAGTGTGATTAGATTGTGCTCGCAAGTAAAAGCAGGTTAATACAAACGGTTCAGAATTCTAAGAAAAAAATTCACCTTCCTTATAGGTATGGATTCAAACTTCTCTAAAACAGTCCAAAATCTTGCTTAGTGTTATCGTTTTCGGAAAATCACTTGACACCAAAAGGCTACGTGAATAACTACGAATAAGAAAAATTACTAGCAAATTAGACTCTTTTTGACAGAGGCAATTTAGAGTTATATATAGTAATAGGTTGGGCCTTCACTAATCTTCCCAACATGTATTGACATTCTATTTAGTAGTATTGGGAATGCCTACTTTTCTTCATTAATTATCGTCGCAAAAATATATATTGTTTTGATGCATTAGATTAAACATCCATTTTGTTCCCTAAGATTGTAAATATCATTCACTTCACGGCACATTTGAGTAACTTAATACGTATTTAATTTGCTCTTAGTATATGTGAGCTTATATCATGAATTTAATGGCGAAACTTACAATTTTACATGACTTTCACTTCAATCCTTCACTTAATAAAATGTTGCAAAATTTGGTTTTCGTTGATGCTAGTGATAAAAAGATAATGAATGAAATTTTACAATATTCCATTAAGTCAAAGATTAACAAAAAAATTTCTTCAATAAATAAAGAGAAAGATTAAGAAATGTCTAAAAACAAGAAAATTGTACATTCCTCAAAGAACCCTTCATTCATGTCTTTGTGATAATGATATGATTTACAACGTATTAAAAAAAAATCGTGTCCCACCGACACGTCAAAGTTTAAACTCAGCAACAACTAGATGCTTCTCCTTTTCTAGGCGATACCACCATGGTTTTGGGGCATAAATCCAAACACGCTTAAAGAGCTTTTATAACCATCACAATGACTAATAGACCTCCTCTGTTTTCAGCTTTAAGAAAATGAAAGAAAACACAGAAACCTTGTTTCGACATTTTTAATTATTTTCTTTATGCGTATATTTCCTCAAGAACACAATCTCAGTTCATAATTCCAGACATTGTTAGATTCAGTAAACGATTTGGTATAAGCATAACAGACAGGGCTTGAAGATTGAGATTCATTTTATTATCAAGCAGCACTGTACCACCAAGTTGCTTTGAAGATGCTTTGGTATAAGTTCAATTCGACTATCGATGACCAGAACGAGTTACCGTGTGACTGATGGAAGGCTTGCAAGGAACCGTAAGAAAAATGAAATTAAGATCATAAAATCCTTAATCCGTCTCACACTTTAATGATAGGCACTGATACGGCTCATATGCATTAAGTAACGTTCCTCAATATGGCAGAACACAGGAGGTACAAACTACAAAATGATAATACAACTTGCATACTAGCATTCAATCGTGAATACAAAACTAAAAAACCCAAACTAACAAGAAAACTGAAGTTCTGAGCAATCTGGAAATGATTCGAAGTAAAAGCCACAATTGCCTTTTAAGTTCTAATTGCTGGTGCGCAATTCTGGACGAACAAAGTCTGCATCGGGTGGCACAGAAATGTCTACCGTGGGTCTCAGTTCAGCGCAAACTTTAATGGCTCCATGCACTGGGTCTGACAGGAAGTTGCTGATTAAGTCCCGGTTAATGGGTGTTCCATTGTCTACTGCCACCATGGCCTGCTGGGTTAGGATGTAGTCAAATCGTGGAGCCCATTTCCTCGAACCCAGCCTCGCCGTGGTTGAACAGTTATCAACCATGAAAGAAACACCACGAGCATGCATGAAAGGATTCAAAGAATCAACAGCCTCGATGACACTCTCATTAATGATTTCGGAGTAGGAATGCCCTTTCTTCCTCAGGATCTCGATCTGGAAATTTAGTAATCACAGTTAAAATACAAAGGTTTATTATGCTCTACATATCTACAGCATGAAGAAAAAATATATTGTCACTGATTGTTAACTAGTTAACTAGTCAGTCCCAAATTTGAAAGCAAACCAAGACAAATGTACAGGAGGGCAGTATGTGCATCCATTCCCAAAATATTAGCAAGAAAAACTTCCAACAATACCTGGGCCATCATCAATGCCACAAAGACACCAGCAGTAAAAGGATATAATGGGCCTTGATCACCTGCTGGTCTTGTAGACCGGACACGCTCACCAACCTTCCACATGCGGGTTTGATCTATGTTACCCATGGGAAAAGCAGGTAGACCCTCTTTCTCCTGTAAAACATAAGTATAATTTCAAGTCTGTAGCACAAATGCTGACAAACTTTAAAAGGAAAATGAACATGTTCTTACATAAAATCGACGCCCAGCCAGAACAACACTGCGAATCTCACTACCACTGGCTACATCCTCATAGCACTCATACAGAATTTCCATGCAAGGATAGTAAGATGCACTATAAGCTTTCTCAAATTCCTTTTTATCATCTTCAGATAAAGCACTGTATACAGCTAGCATGCCCTATCGAAACCAATAAGTGCAAAAGGCTAGTCAGAACTCACAAAACTCCCAGTACCAGAACAGTCTCCAGGGTTTTGGGGAAGGAATGGGGGAGTCCAGTGGACAAAAATTTAATGCTAGACAAGCATGAAAATACAACCTTAGTTGAGATGGTTTTGGATATACTTCCTGTTATAGATTCAACAGTGTTCTTATAGGCCAGATCTTCGTTCATTCCATTATCAGTGTATCTCCTAAACAAGGATTCCACAACTCCGTGAACAGCACCAAGTAAAATGCCTATAAACCACCAAAGTTGTAGTTATGACTCAAGTCTTCAAGGAAAACTAACTAAACATAGCAGAAAGTTCTCACCTCTCTCCCCAAAGATATCACTCCTGTATTCCTGCTCTAATGTAGTGGCAAAAGTGAACGGAGAACCAAGGGCAACAGACCATCCCAAAGCAACATCGGTAGCCCTGCCATCCACATCCTGCAGGAAAAAATAGTTACTCAAACAAAATAAATTAACCAATCAACAAAGGAGCAAAAGACCCACAGAAATTAGAAACTGAGGAAGAGAAAATAATAACCTGGTGGACTGCAAAACTTGCATTAATTCCAGCACCATTTATCTCTTTGCCTTGGACATAAAGCCTCCTTACAGATGGACCCATCCCCTTTGGGCACACGGCAATTACACTAATGTTCTTTGGAAAGTCAAGTGCCGATGACTGTAAATGCCCAAGAAGAAAACCATGGGAAAGCCCAAGTATGCTGTTTGGCTTCATGTGAGAGAATATCTTTTCGTAATTATCAGCCTGCAAGGTATACAAATATTAAACCGTTCTGGATTAGGGAGCAAATATGCAATATATCAGAAACCTACAAAATTACTGGCAACAATACATATTTTGTCTATTTATATTGACAAAGGAGATTAAAATTATATTAGTCCAATGCAGGTATATGTTAGGATGTTATTGCAAAAACTAAGGCACCATGATACCAACAAATCTTTCATCCTGACATGGCTTCAGAAATCTAATGATATTACTTTCTTAGAAAACTTGTAAGATTAGTGACACCTCATATCTTGCACTTGTTACAAGTATATCAGGATAAATATTTCTCAGAAAAATGTTATATAAGTTTATTTTCATTCATTTTTCATGTTTGTTAATTGAAGAGGATACCTAATAAAATCAAACTGAACTGTTAAATAATTTTTTATTTAAAAATATAAACTGAGCAAATAAAGAATTATGTGACGGTGATAGAAGCTGGTGATAACAAGCTGTTAGATGATGGTGATCAGGTAAGTAGACCAGTAGCTAATGTCAATGGGTTGTGGAAATCATAGGGGTGTTAGGCAGCTGCATTGCCAGCACAGTTGTAAGTTGATGAAAACATCACTTTCAGTCCCATAAGAAGACACGTCTGCTTTTTGATTATTAACATTGTTGAAATTAACCCACAAATTTCTAACAAGGAATTGTTACTAATGCTGAGAAGACCTCATTGTTATCGACACACAGTTTGGGATAACATCATATACTAATAATCAGTTTCAGCAACATAAAAACAGTAGAGATGAATCAGAATACAAATATAGAGCAATATAAGAAATTTAAAATAAAATGACAATTTCTGGAGCATCGAGTTGAACTAATTAACCTGTGCGGAATCAGAAATTAACAGCAACACAAGGTCGCTGCCTGAGACAGTTTCCCATATGTCACCTAGAGTCCCATTCTCCTCGGAAAACCCAGCTGCCCGAGCTTCAGCAAAGGAACGAGAACCTTTCCTGAGTCCAATCTGTGTATTAAAAAGAAAAGGAAAAAAAAAAAAAAAAGAGGCAAACAATACGTTTAAACTGCAATCCACTAATAAACAATTACAGCATATATTCAATTACTATAAAAGAAATTGAACCAACTAACAATTAAAAACCAGAACCACACCTTAACGACAATATCAGATTTTGCTTCAGCAAGTGAGTCCCGTAGATTCTGAGCTTGAGCAGGTCCCTGGTAAACACAGTTCCATGTTAACAATCATATCATCTAAACAAAACAAAAATTAAGTCATAACATTTTAAACATAAGTTAAATCTTATATACATAACACTCATTGCTTAAATACGAATTTTCTAACAATTATGTAACATATTAAGCATTCAGAGCAATTATTCACTACGAAATAGCATAATCAATCACCTGAGATCCCCAACCGATAACACCAATCTGCTTGATCCCCTTGAAAGCATCGGGCAACAAATGGAACAAATCCCTGCCTCCTTTTACGATGTACTGCAATGAATTAACATAAAAAATAAGTAAAATAAAAGTTTAACATTAACGAATCTGGAAATGGGAGAAAGCTTCGAGAGAAAATAGAAAGCATTGGAAAACCTCATCGTGTCCGGCAAGGTTAATCTTCTCCTTCTTGAAAACCTTCGTGTCGAAGTCAAGCAGCGCAGGGGACTTGACCGACGGCGCCGACACCATGCGCGCGCCGAGGGCGGAGCCGCGTGCGGCGGTGCGCCGGCGAAGTATTAGGGATTCGAAGCCGAGTTTTGAAGACGACGATCGCAGAGCAAGGTTAGTAGTGGTGAAGGTTCTGGTGGTAGGTTTGGCTAGGGTTTCGGACGCGGCGGCGATTGCGGAAGAACACGACGTCGTAGCAGCCGCCATTATGGGAGTAGAGTGTAGCTGTTAGGGGTGCAAAGAGGATTCAGTGGAAGTAGCCTGATTTATGTTTCAGGGTTTTATATTGTGGGCACTCTTTGGACTGTGCTAACGTGCGCTAGTGTGGTGTCGGTAAATACTATCGACTTGGGCTGTGGATAGATTTTTAAAAAATTAAATGGAAAACGAAATTAAATTATTACCCCGAACCCACGTGTGTGCATGCGTGCATATGGTAGGTGAATAACACCAAAAAATCTGATTAGTTATTTTTAGAAAAAAAAAATAATCACATTTTATTTATTGATAATATTTCAATTTAAAATTTTATTTGAAAAAAAATTAAATCTAGAACTGCTCGAAATTAGATATTAGTTTTATTTGATAAAGTTTAGTAAAATATTTTAGTAGTCAATAGATTTTGGATTATATTGTATTTATTGATTATCAATTATCAATTATTTTCTGTCTTTTCTTTCTCTTCTACACTCGGCCCAGTAACCTACAAGCCACGAGGGCCATCGTAACAAAGTTGCTACGTCTTTTGTCTTATTTTAACGTCTCTTTCATTTTTCTATCTTTATTAGCATTGTTTTTAGTCGAAGGATAATACGATTTGAATTTGTTTTCTACTTACATATTACTTCTATACTATCATATAATGAACACATTAAATAAAGAAAAATTTATTGTTTAAAAGATTAAATATTTTTAATAACTTAAAATTATTCTTGAAATAATTTATCCTTCTTCTTCTTTTATATTATATTTTGTATGCAATTCAAATTTGAGCTGCATGGGTTGCAGTTGTAACAAGAAGGCATAGATATTTTTAGGAAAAAAACTGTTTTTATTTAATTTAAAATGAAATATTTTTAATGTTCAAGATTCACCTAATTAAAAAGTTATTAAATATTAATTATCTTGATCTTATACATCCCCCACTACATCGGAGCAAAAGTTGTACTATATTTCTCACTACTCACTTTCACATGGCATAATAATAGTATAATACTATTGACATAAGGCTCAAAGTGACTATGAAATGGAGAAGGGGAAGTAACTAGTATCAATCTATGAGTTTTTTCCTTTATTTCTAAAACAAAGCATTTTTTTAAATTATTTATAAAAATATTTTATCAGTTTAGGATAATTTTTGCCATAATTATTAATATGTTGTCACGTATGTTGTGCTTCTACTGTTCCACAAGAGACTCAACACATAAAATAGTAAAAAAATTGTTGGTCGAATTGAAAATGTTGACAGAGTCATCACGTATATGGCACAATAAAGGAGTTGTGCCAGTTGTAAAGATGCAACACAAAAGATATTAGAAAAGGTTGTTGAGCATATTATAAAGGAAGATAGATAAGATAGGCAAACAAGGATTTCTATGCCCCCATATCTCACACAGGACAAAAGCAAAAAAAGATGACAAAGTTGTTGTTGTGTGATCAATCCTAGGATGATGATTTATATTGCAGTGGATCTAATCTGGTATATCCAGAAGGTAAAAATGGTCAGAAAGGTTTGATGAGAATCTGAATCTGCAACAAATTCTACGAACATGACAACAATATTTCATCAAGGCATGTAGGAGAGTTTCTTCCCCCTGATTGCACGTGGGGCAGATGCCATTAATAACAATGCTTCTTTGAACTAATACATTTATTGTGCCCAGGATGTTGGAGAATCTTCCATATAAAGACTTTCTGGCCATGGTGGAGATCACTTTTCCATAACCTTATGGTGGTGCAATGCCTCTATATACTAGAACAACATTTGCATGCACAATTTCTCCCACTTTGTTTTCAAATATTTGTTTTTCTATTCAATTTTACGTGTAGTAATGAAAATTATTCTTGTTTATTAAAGCAAAGCTGGTATTTTTCATTTGGTTTAAAGTAGAGAGTAAAAAAAATAGATAATTTTGTTTTTAGTAATAATATTAATTTGTTTGCAATTTATTTATACATTTTTTTTTTGCAGTAATACAAAAAGTGGTAGAAAATGCAATGTCGCAGTTTGATAGAAGTATACTTATTTTTGTGTTAACTTTTCGGTAATTTTTAACCATGAGTCAAATTATTAATTTTTCTATATTCTAATGGAATTTTTTTAAGGTGTGATGTCTGAAAGAAACCAAAGACCAATCCAAATAAGACATATGGTACAACCTTTGTTCGTTTGAGGGAAAAAGAAAATTGTGCGAAATTAAAACTTTCCTAAAATCTAGTTGTTTCAAGTTTTATGAGGAATATTTTATAGATTGAGATGAAAGAAAAAGCATTGTTGTGTTATAGGCCGTAATTTGGAAAGATGTTCAAACATCTTAATTTATCGGATTATCCGTAACTAAAGAATATGATAATAAAAATCTTAATTTTCGTCTTCTCTAATATTCTTATTTTATATTTTTTTATCAGTAAAATAAAAAATATTAAATGTTTATAATAACTTACCCAACTTATTCAACAAATTAAGATAGACTCTTTAATACACAATTCTAAACTATATAACAAAGGACAACTCTCAAATAGGAACAATCTAATTTTGTTATCTTTATTTTTTTAACACCTATAGTTCATTTACTAATTTATAATAAAAAAATGTCTTTAAGAAAATTATTAAACCAAATTAGTAAATGATACCTATCAACATAATATCCAATAAAACTCAATGGATACATAATTTATACAATAAATAAGATAAAACTACCAATAAAATATGTCAAAATAAAGAGCTTTAACAAAAACAAGAAACTAAAATTCAAGACAAAAGAAAAACCACTTACTCTACCGACTCATCTATCAAAAACCTCTTTTCTAATTGTGGTACCGATTTTCTTTTTCTTGGAGCCGTGCCTTTTTGCTGTTTTCCAAAACCTGTGGCCTTGCTATACGCTCTCATTTCTCTTCAAAAGAGCCAACTAGGCATAAAAATCTCTTGGAACCAAATAATAGGCTTAGACCCATGCCATTTTTTTTTATTCTTTGTCTTTTTTTTATTTATAATTAGTGCGAACCACTTATAGAGGGACCCACCTAACATAATAGCTATGGGATTAGTGATTCAATTTGAAAGAAAAAAGTGTTAATAATTCGAGGACTTAATATCTACTAATTGAGAATATATTCTGCACCAAATGTAAGGATTGGAATTTGGTTAAGAGAAAGATTAAAATATGAATGAATGAACAAATATATCAAAATGTTTGTGTTGAATATTGAAAAAAGTCCTAATTTTTTTATTGTGATGTAATGCTTTACTTTTAATGTTGGCATTTTGTGTAGTTTATATATATATACTTTCAATAAAATAGTTCCGTTGATCTAACTGTTATTTAGATAGTGGAATAGTGTTTAGAATCTTGCATTTGATTAGAATAAGTTGATAGTGTAAATTTATATTACCAACTAATGATGAATTGTTATAAAATTAAAATTTGTTAAATTTTATAATAGTTATTTTAAAAATGATATATAAAATTATTTCTAACTAATTGATAATAATAAAATTATATTAAATATATACCAAAATTAATTTTTTAGAACCATTCGAGATCGGAAGAGCG
>JAMLFT010009804.1:0-12350 GCA_026544285.1 Pachyrhizus erosus
ATCTTATTTTTTTATTTTTTTTATTAATAAATTTTTTACGTTATTAATTAATTTAAAAAATAATAAATTAAAAACATAATTTTTGTATAAGTATCTTATCAAACTTTTTAATAATTATATGGAAGTCATAAAACTATGAACGTTATTATTATATTAATAGTTTATATTATTATTTGATAATAAAAATTAAAAATAAAAAAAACCTTAAAGACACTGATTAATTAAAGTTTAGGTTAAGAATTAAAAATAAAATTAAAAATTAAAAAAATATATTTAATTAAAAATTAAAAATTAAAAACCCTAAATATGTAACCTATTTAAATTTGGATTTTTTAAACTCGATACATCTAACCGGTATGCTTAACAAGTTTGATCTGCATGTAAGTGGGACTGCCGTGTCGACCGATATTGTTTTTTGTTGATTATTTATTTAGTATTTTATTAGCATCTTAGTTTAATTATGAAATCTAATCAATTATTAATAAGTAAAAATCTACCCAAGGAAAATAAAAAATTACCATAGCTTAAATTTTTTTAATTTTATATTTTGTATTTTTATCTTTAATTTACAGATTGGAAAGTTTGCAAGTCAAAAAACTGAAGCTTGTTTCGTTGCAAACTAGCCTACTCCATATTTAAATTTGCTAGCTAGTGACAACAGGGCTTAAACAAACCAAAAAGCTACTATATCAACTTTCTATTCACTCCAAAAATATTTAGAGATAATTATAATCTTTGTATTTTTTTAAAAAAATTAGTATTAGCTTCTATACTTTAATTTTGATGAATTTAATTTTTAAATTTTAAAAAATAATAATATTTTGTTTCTCATCACATACAATTTTCATTATCATAAAGAGCGAACAAAAAATCATTTTTATATGATTTAATGATCAAATGAATTAAACTTGAAGTTTATATACTAAAATCAAATTGAAAAAAAATATATAAAATTTAAAAACATATTTTACCTAACATTTAATTACAAATACTTGATTTTTTAAACATGTAAAAAATCCTACTTTAGTTCCTAAAATTATCAAAATTGACCTTAATAGTTTTGAAGGATTAATACAACTAACATTTGTAAATTTTGAAGACTAATGTAGAATTTTGGTACTATCAAAGTCCAATATATTTTAGGCAGAGTTATTCAAGAACAACTTTTGTATTATTAAATTTTAAATTCTTTTTATCTACGAATTCTCTTTTATCATTAATTGTGTGGATCGATTAATATAGGAGTGTTTCAACTTCATTAATAAATAATTTTGAATGAAAGATATTTTTGGATGTGAATCTTCTATTTCTAATCTCTAGTTTTAGATAGTAATTGATGTTTAAATTCGAATAAAAAACGAAATCTACACTGATTATCATATTATTAATGATCTTTGTACACTTCAATTTGGGGTGCTAGGTAATAAAAACAAAAGGATAAAAAAAAAAAAAGAATGAAAAAAGTACCAAATAATATAACTGAGAAAAAAATTGGGTAAAAAGAGGAGGAAATATTCTTACCATATTATGAAAGCCTAGTTGCTACATTAATTTGTCCAATTTTAACAATATTGGGACAAAAGCATTTGGAATCTTTATAACTCAAATCATTATTTCCCCCATGTCCACACATCACATTCATCCACTCTTTTAACTTCGAGACAACTTTCTACAAACAGAATGGATCATAGAAAGATGGAAAGCCAGGTCAGGAAAATTTTCCTCGGATTAACAGTAGCATGAGTTTATAATACTCACTGAGTGTCTATATTGAATTAACTACAAGAATAATCAATAAATAATAAAAGATAAATTTTATATTCAATCAAAATTGAATTCTTATTTGAGAATCTATACTGATATTTAACATAAATATTATTTATATGAATTATGGAAGTGGAAATTCAATTTTAATTATAGAACACCATTAAAAGCACCCAAACAACTAAATCTAAGTTTTCTCCATAAGTAAATTATTCGAGTATGTTTTTAATCTTTTTAATTTAAAGGTAATCTAAATCATCAATAGTTTGTCAGAAAAAAATAATTTTTATCTTTTACAAATTTATAAAACTATAAAAATCAAATTTTAATTTAAGAGACTAAAAAAATAAATTTTAAACTTGAAAGATTAAAAATATAGTTAAATATAAATAAATCTACAAGTCACCATCAGATACTATCTATTATAATCGTAAGCAGCAACTGAACAATTTTATAATTGAATGAATCAAGTACTTGCTAAGGTACTTGGTGTGGTTGGTTCAATATACAGAAACATAATGAGATGGATTTCCCTTAAGGAGTTAGTATTTTTGTTGCTAATTTGGCGACTCTCATTTGTTTTTGTTAATCATCAATGCAAGTATCAAATAGGGGCCTGATGTGTGTACTTTTGCAAATCATCTTTCAATTTATTAGGGGAAATCAGGGTCCTATTACCAGCAGAGCTTCCCAGATTTCCTGACACTGAATAAGTTTCAATGCTAAACTAATTGAATTTGAAATGAAGCATAATTTTGGTCCTAATTACTATTACTAACCCCAAAGAAAATAATTATCCTTTAAAAAATTGGAGGTTGAGAAACAGAACAAATTAATACAATAAAGTACTACCATAAAAAATTACTATTATAAAAGTTTACTATTACAATATAAAACTGTCAAAGCCATAAAGCTTTTGAAAACTACAACATCCATTTCCTGTATTTTGTAGGATAACGTTAACTCA
Organism: Pachyrhizus erosus; assembly: GCA_026544285.1. Lineage (NCBI taxonomy): Eukaryota > Viridiplantae > Streptophyta > Magnoliopsida > Fabales > Fabaceae > Pachyrhizus > Pachyrhizus erosus. Next base: position 2,732 of record JAMLFT010009804.1, read on the forward strand.
AAAGCAATTTATTTACATGTATAATAATATTAATCCCTAAAGTTTCTCTGATTTTAATCTGCATTTAGTATCCTTCAACCTTCTTTAAAATCCCCATAGGCCACTAGCATACACATGTCCTAGAGAAGGTGATGAACATTCCTGAGTCACAAACGATCTTTGAAACATTTCATTGTTGTACATCACAGAGGACATGTCAGCATCAAAGTCTTTATCCTCAGCTTTCTGAGTTCTTTGGCTAGTACTTGATTCATGGTTTTCAATCAACATCCACGACATGGACTGTTCCTGAAGCATAAGATAATCTGAGCAGTGTGAACTCCCAACTTGGAGTGGTTGGTGGGACATAGTAGGGGCAGCTTTGGTAAAAGTCCATGAGGCAGGGGAAATACCAGAGGGGTTTGAGGAATATGAAGATGTCAACAAGAGAGTTTCAAAGCTATCAACTATGTTTTCATCTTGTGTCCTTTGATCCTCACTTTGGTTTGGATCAGAGAAGCAGGTTGCCTGTGATGACTTCCCCAAAACAGGTTTCGATTCACTGTTGCTGCGTGGAGAAGAATCCTTTAATGAAGGCATGTCCTTTCCAAAAGTGCTGAACCTCACTAACCCAGAAATGTGCATTTTCTTCCCATAACTACCCTTCTGAAAAATCCTGCAGATGGCCCAGTCATTCTGAAGGGAAACCAACACAAACAACCATATAACAAACATTAGTTGAATAGTAAGTATAAAACAAGCAAAAGCAGATAACAAACATTTCTGTACAATTTTTTTTTTGGTGTAAAACAACAGTAACCAGGATTGAACCTGAGACTTCAAAAAAACTACCCACATCCCCTACTACTAGCCTGACGTGAGCTTTTTGTACAACACTTATTGCACAACAACTTTGGGACAACATTTGTTGCACCTTCGACTTTTGTTAAATATTTTTGAGATGTGGGTATAAAAAAAAAAGATAAAAATTAAGTGAAAATAGAAATAAATGTATTGGTATCAATAATAGAACTCAAACAGAAAACTGACTTTACCATGGCCTTTTTGGGTGGATTGTGTATAGAATGTTCATTTTCTAATCTGTATTCATGCATGACCCAGTTTGTTTTTTCACCATTTGGAGCTCTTCCTTTGTAGAAAACCAGAGTTTTCTTCATTCCAATCAGTGCCTTTGCCTTGTATATCTCTTTGTCTTTGCCTGTGGCCTTCCAGTATCCAGCACCAGTGGCCCTATTAGTCCTTTGACCAGTTGGGTATTTTCTGTCTCTCACACAGAAAAAATACCACTCCTTTTCACCCATTTTGGCCATGCCTTCAATTAAAAACCATAAAAAAGTATAATTCTAATCAGAAGGTACCATAAATAACAATGATGAACACCCAAACACAGTCATGGGAAAAACAGAAAAAGACTCACAAGGCAAATCCCATGGTTCACACTTGTTCAAATCAGCCTCCCCAATGGCTCTTGCACAGAAGCACCTATCAAGAACCTTCTGTGAGAGGTAGTGAGTGATGAGTTCTTCATCTGTTGGATGAAACCTAAATCCTGGTGGCAATTCAAACCTTTGCTCTTCTATTGCCTCTCTGAGATGATTGTTCTTCATTGCTTCCATCTCACACTTTTTAAGTCCTGTGTTTCATGAAAAAACAAAAGTGAAACAAACCCATCAGTTTCAAATTGTGATTCTGACAGCAAAACAATCACTTTCCAAACAAGAGAATCAGTTATCACACTCGGAGTATCAGACACACATGAAAGATCAGAAACGTTTATGATTATCCTTGTTTTTTTAACTTAAGAAAAAACAAAGGAGCCAACCTGGCACAAGATTGGATAAGGATGTGGCAATACACAATCACAAAGTTTTGCTTAGAATGTGTATAACTGAAGAGAAGATAAGGGGATAGAAGGAGTGAAGTGAGGAAGAAAGGAAGGTGTTAGAGGATGTTGTTTAGTAAAGAGAATTGTGAGAAACATAACTCCTTAAATAGTGGTTTTTTTGTGGATTCAGAGAACCGTGGCTTGCATAACAACTTGTGGGGTGGTTTCGTGCTTTTAGCTGTGTCGTTTCACACTTTTTTGAGGTTATTTTTCCTCCTCGATTTGACCAGGAACACCTCACCAACTGAGCCCGCACGCAACTGTTTGATGTCACCGTGTTCTCTTATTATGCCACAGCTGTAGTAACTGTGCCATCACCATGAAAATACATGCTTTAGCAATAGTGAAGTATCATCAAATGTGCACATTCACAATTTTTTTCGTTTACTTTGCGCAAATAACTAATATTCATGGAAAATTAATCTTCTTTTAGTTACATTTTTCATTTAGAGGCTCGAATAGATATTTGTTTAAGATTTTGAGTTCAGTATCATTTCAATTAATAACATTTGTAGTTTAGTTGTTCGTTTAAAAATTAAATCATGTTAAATGTATTTAAAGAAGAATTTAATTTTAATAATATATTAATTATAAATTGTTTTCAAATTAAAATAGTTATTATAAAAATTAATTATCTTATTATATAGTAATTTATGATTGAATAACAATGTAAAATTTTTTATATTATTATATTCTGATTATAAATTTGAAACAACCTTACTATTTATAAACTCTGACCAGTCTTGCTAGTATTATTTTTCCAAAAATTATCCATACCAATCATACTTAAATCATTTAACTGATTTAATGATTAAATTATATATATATATAAGATCCAAAGTGTCATTTTAATGATTTATTCAATAATAATAATGATGAATTGCATCTAACTTTATTATCTTTCATCTTCTTTTAATAATAATTATAAATATTAAATAACAATAGTAATATCAGACATGGAACATGTCTATTTTTTCAATAATAATAATAACGATGATTCTTTAAAAACTTTTATGTTTTTTATTTTTAAAAATTATACTCAGATACAAGAAATTTTTAATAATTTACATATTGTTCAACTAATTAAGTTAAACTTTCTTAATTACCAGTAAAACTTGAAATTAAATGGATTCTATATTATAAAAGTGAAATTCTTTTCTTTTTTAAGATGTAAATAAAAGAGAACTAAATATCTTCAAACCAAACAAGTTGTCAGAAAAAAAAAAAACTCCAAATCAAACAATTTTTTTTTTTTATGGACCAAAAATATATTTCATTGAAGATAAATTCACACCAATTGATTTACGTGTTGAGTGATAAATAATACTTTATGTTTATCTACGTAATTGTGAACTGAATATTTATCCAAAAACACACAATTTTCGTGAGAAATAATAAGAATAAACGATGAGTAACATATATGACCAACTCTACCTTATCCAAAAATGCAATCCACACTTAAAAGTACATAAATTACGTGAATCCAAAAACAAAAACAAAAAAGCTGTTAGTTTCTGAACAATATCTGCAAAGCTGTAGTTACTTTTGAGTATAAGAGCTGGCAACAAACAAATTCATATGAGATATTTTTTCTTAAAAATAAAAAGGTCTGCTATATTTACTTACTGAGAAATTACAGCTAAAACCGTTTGTGGCAGCCGAATTTGCAAAGCTTAGGCATTAAGATATTCTCTCTTCATGTTTATCTCAACCATAAATATCATTCAAAGGAGATATATGTCCACTACTAGCACCAACTTTTATTTTTAATAAAAGCTTATAAATCGTTGAATAAAGAAAAAGGATATTAATTAATGTAGTTTAAATAAAACTGAATTTCCCCATTGCACCAATCGCATCATCCCTAGTATTTATTTCTCTTTTCTCTTTTTTACTTAATAAAGACTCATTTATAAATATGTTTGTATTTTTTAATAATATGGTTTAAGTTATGCAAACTAATGGTAGAAATAATATGGGTAAGAAATTACAACTTTTGTTCCTTTTGGGTGCCCACAATCTGTTACGTACTTACAACATATTTGGACTCCTGTATAAAAATATTTAATTAGCCCTATTAATTTCGTTATTTTATATCTAAGTTGGGAGCAATGGTACTTAAATTCCCTTGTCAAGAAAGAAGTCCTATCTCTGTTGACTGAGTGAATACGAGACTTATTGTAATATTTTAATACTTATTTTCGATTCCTAAGATAAAAAAAAAAAATTAAATAAATTCTCTTGCCAAATTTATATTAATTTAATACTTGCACAAATTTGATTAGCTAATGAATCAATGTGTTAAATGACTTTAAATGGCATAACATATTTTTATATGAAAAATAACTTTTTTTACGCAGCATAATTAAAGATGATGTTATAGAAGAAAAAAAAATCAAGGGAAGGTAGTTGAATTCCGAGGAAGTTTCGATTCAATTTAGATTTATACTACTAATTGCGTAGATTAATAAATAACTGATATTTTTGGCACTTCAATTGTTTCTCTTTTTCCCCCCACGCAAATACATGAGCATATGACGTAGGAGATAAAATAATGGGGAATGATAAAAAATAATTGACTTTAAGTTCTGATTTTAACAAGTCATATGCATGAAAATTCCTCGTTATTTTATTATCATGTACATGAATAGCGTGCATATATATTGTATCTATCTATTATTACTTTTCTTTTGTTATTTATTTATTTATTTTGACTCCTATTAGTATCAAATTACTAACACAGACTCATTTATTAGCTAGTGATTTGGCAGTATCATCAGAACTTAGAACGGCCCAAAAAGTTGTCTCTCTTGAAACGGTGTTCCTTCCATATATATATATATATATATGCAACTAGCAAATAATAGGTTTTAAAGTCTAGAGGAATATATGTGTATGTTATTATAAATTGGAAACATATCAAACTAAAATTCCCATCGATTGGGGGAAAACAATCCATGCATGTATCAATTCATTGATCAAGTGGCTATAATGCTGATTTTCCTTTATACCTACAACCAATGAACTTCATCTTCCAACTAACAGTGACTCAGATCGTGTAAACAAAAGGGTTGTAACTGAACTATGATTATGTTTGGAAAAATTTTATTTAGAAGTATTTTTAGGAAAAAAATAAAAAATAAAAATAATTTTTTTATAAATTAAAATTAATTTATGTATAAATTAATTTGTAGAAGTTCTCTTTTATAATTTTTTTTAAAAGATAAGTTTTAATTTATATACAAACTAATTTTAATTTATAAAAAAACTTTTTTTTATTTTCTTCTCTTATATAATTCTAAATAAACTCTAGGCCGATTAACTAGTTAACAAGATATGACAATTGGATGTTATAGGCTAACCCATCAAATAAAATGCATGTGTTATATATGCTCTTTCCAATTGAGAGGTTAAGAGATTGGAAATGTGTCTTGGTCTACTGCCTGCCAAACAATAGAGATGAGAAAATGATGTTGCCTTGAGATTTTATATGTTAGAACTGAGAAAATGATGGATATTTTCTTTGTAATTTTTTTCTGCAAAATCATAAATAACTTGGTCAAAATCAAGGTTTATTTTAAAACACCATTTTTAATAGAAATAAAAATTAGACTTTTTAATCTGCCATTAAATACAGTAGATCGTAAATAAGATTTTAATAGTTTTAATTATAAAAAACTTCTATCAATAGATGTAATAGTGATAGAAATAGCTAATATTAGTCTAAGTTTGCATACACTTACAAAACAATTAAATGTCTTCAAACAACTCCATCAACATAATTTTGATTCAACTATTAAAATATTTTTAATAATTTTTAAATCTTTAAATAGAGTTTCATCATCAAAATTGTAAAAGTTATCATATATTTAAATAAGTTACAGGATATTTACAACATAAGTTTAAACCCTTAAATTAGAGAATCACTAATTCTTTCAACTTTATACAAAAATCTCCTAATATATGTTATACTGCTCAAACTTCTATTAAGCGACTCAATTATTTGATATACAATATATAAAAAATAATAGATTCCAAAAGATTCTTTAATAGGCTCAAGGTTTAGTTACATGCATTCAAAGGGATTTTTAACATAGTATTTTTTTCCACAAATTTGGCATTTTTTAATAAACACATATTCAATCTCCATTTTATTTGTAATTTTTTTTAGCACTAACAATAGTAGTTGCAAATCTAAATTATCCATACTTTTCCAAGAACTTAATTAAATCTTTTGCTTGTTCTATAGTCACATCAATGTGCCTGACTTTTTTTTAAAAAAAAAAACTTTTGCTAATTTCATTAACATATATAAAAACTCAAACCAAATAGCAATAAGATGAAATAATAGCGCCTTATTGCTATTTTTAAACCTTCAACTTAAACTTAGAATTTTTTTCAAATTTCATAGCACCAAACTTCAATTTAATTATGAAAATAACCATGAAAATTATTATTGTTTGAAATATAAGAGACTAATATAGTAAATTAAAACTTGTTTCCTAATCTGTAATATTATGATATAAATTATGGTTTTATCTGCTCACATATTATTGTAATTTGATATAAAAGTATTTAGCATGGACGTGGGATTTTTCTTTCTCACCACACGTCTTATTCTGATATTTTCTTTATGCTCTAGATAGCATAACCTTAAAGGTTTAAACTTGGCAACTGTAATTTCAATAGACCCTTCCTAAATTTTAAACTAAAATAAAATTTTTGTTTTCTTATTTTATTCAATCTGTAATTTTAATTCTTTGTTTTGAAATATAGATATTTGATCTTCTATTTTAAAAAAATTATAATTTTGAAATAATAATAAATTTTATTTATTTTTATTTCAGCTAATTCTTAGACCTAACATATTCATTTAAGATACCATTAATAAATGATTTAATTAATTAAAATAAAAAATAAAATAAATAATTATAAAAAATTAAATATTAAACCAAAATTATAAATTTTATAAAAAAAATATGATCAAATGATTTTATTTAAAAATAAAAAATAAAAATTACAAATTGAATAAAATAGAAGACTAAAATTATATATAAACTTAAAATTTATTATAGATTTTCAAGAAATTGAGAGAGACAAAGTAAGAGAAAAAATAACGTATCCCTACACATGCTAATCCTTACATGACAACACAATTTAACAAGTCATATGCATGAAAATTTCCTATTATTTTTTTAAGTCACCATTATTTATTACCATTTACATAAATAGCATCCATATATTGTCTCTAACTTTAATTATATTTTTTTTATAGTTGTAAAAAAATTTATTTTCATATCTATAATTTAAAACATCTCATTTTGATTCTTATAGTTACAAAAATTATTCATTTTAATATTTATAATTTAAAATATTTTATTTTAATGCTTAAATTTATAATTTCTTAATCATTTTAATATTTATTGTTAAAATTATCTAACATTATTACATTTAAATATTTTAAAATTGCTACAAAACTCAAATTGTCTATTTTTTTTACATTATTTTACTGTCAGTTTTTGTTTTATAACAATTTTAAAAAATTTGAATACAAAGATATAAAATAATTTTAAAAAATAAAAATAAAAAAGATTAAAAACTTATAACTATAAAAATTAAAATAAAATATTTTAAATTATAGATACTAAAATAAAAAAAATCTTATAACTATAATGATCAAAATCACATATTTTAAACTATAGATACAATAATAATAAAAAATTTACATCTATAGAAAAAAAAAAAAAAAGAAACATAATACCACACCTTGGAACGACCCAAAACTTTGTCTCTCCTGAAATGAGGTTCAATGAATACATTATTGGGGGAAATTAACTACATTCTAAGGAAAGGTGGACCCAAGTATCGTACGTCCTTGATTTCCAAGATGAAATTTATAGGGCCCATGGAAATTCTTGTAAAACTAGCTCTAGCCGAAAGGATTATCTCTATCTTTTGAATGTTTTTCTGAAAAAATAAAATAAAATCATATGAATGTTTTAATTAGGCTTTTCGTGCTTTTGTTGGTGCGCGTTATAAACACCATAATTAAAAATAAATAATGCAAGTACCAAATAATAGGTTTTGAAGTCCTGAGAGAAATTTTTATCCATAAAAATCGAAACATGTATCAAGAATATTTATAACAATTCACACAATTTAATTGAGTTAAATCCTTATACAAGTCTTGTGAGAAATGCGTATATTGTAACTAAACTATGTCGGTTAACAAGGTGACCCCACCAAATGATTAAATGTGATATGCACTTGAAAGATCTTATATATGCTCTTTTATTAATATAGTGAAACATAATTTATAATTAACTTTATTTTTTAAATATATAGTTTGAAGTTTCACTTCTAATCCGTACGTTTAAAAAAATATGTTAATAAATTTTTTAAAATACGTTTAAAGATGGAATACTACTCATCTTGGTCTTGAAGTATATACACCATCTAACTTTTATAATATTCAAAACTCCATCGAAATCAAATAGAGAAACTTTGTTATAATCTAAATAAACCATATCATGACGTGTAAAAAAATAAATGAACAGAATGTAGAAATTAATTAATGCTTTCTCGGGGAAACTAAGTCATGAGATGTCAATTAACACTTCTTAAAAAAAGATAACGATTTTAGAATCACATGATAAATTGACTTCTCCATTGCCACTATTCTCAATGAAAAACAAATTTAGGACATTTATCTTAGTTGCTTCCCTGTGAATCAATAATAAATAAGTACCTATGAATCAATAAATTATGAAGACAAGAGTTGCTTGTGCAACACTAACTATGCACTATATGGGGAGATGACACAAACAACACAACAGGTCCAAATCACTGAACCTATTCATTTATACTCTCTGAAGTCATACAATCTTTTTCACTCTTTTCTGCACAGTCCATTCTCTATAGAACATCTCTTCCAGAGGCTCCCTGATCAAGCTTATACTGAAGCCTTTTAGATTGACCCTGCATATGAAACAATGCAACACAAGTTTTAAACCAGTTAGTCAAGTTAGAGCCATCAAAGTTTTAAAAACAAAACCAATCAATCCTAAACAGATAAAACAAAACCAACATTCAAATTTAAGTCTTGTAACATTTAAAAGCAAGAAAAAGATCAGCATTCAAAACATCATTTAAACAAAACACAAATTTCAATATTCAAATTAAGTCTTGTAACATTCAAAACCAGAAAAAACAAAACCAACATTCAAACAGAAAAACAACACATTTAAGTCTTGTAGTTTCCTTAGAAAAGACAATGTCATGATTAAGAACATTCATAATTTTTAAAAACAATATCAAGGTTTTCTGGGATTTATTTATATGGAAGCCACGATACAATCTATTACACTGCCAAAACATTTATGTAGCATCAGAATTAGACTTTGAATCGTTAATCTTAATCTAACAATATTTTATTATGTAGCTACTACATAAAATTAATAGTTTACATGATAAATTATGTTAGCTATCTCATCTCTTAACTGTGATATTTGATGAAAAAACTAAAGATAATAAAAAATAATAATTAAGAGATTAAGACTAAAATTATTGTGAAATTAAACAAAATAAATTTCATGAAAAATAAAAGAATAAGATCAATAAAAAAAATTGTTGAGATATTAAAACTGAATTTTGTAAAAAAATTTAAACTATAGTTTATCAGAATAAAAAATTACATATAGTTATCACATTAATTTTTTAGAATGAGCAACTAAC